>BMAT01002294.1:195589-227763 GCA_019649035.1 Elysia marginata | reverse complement strand
AACCTTGTTGTACACCTACCATCATAAATCATTCTGTTCAAAGTCGATGGTATTTAGTTTTCTACCCATGGCATATCTTCTTATATAAAATGTATGGGTGGTCGAATGCGTGGATTTGTATAAAAAAAAACATCAATAAAGAAAAGAAAACGCGCTAAATTGGAAAACTGGCCTGCTCAATGTTGAGGAATTGGATAAATTTAGATTACATCGTGCGATGGGGTATATGACTTCGCTTAGGGCCAAGTAACAGATATTTTAGAGGTCCCTGGGTCGTTTTCAACCCATGACGGATGGGGATGGTTAAAACTTGTTACTTTCCTTGTAATGTCACACAAAGACTATTGTAATAATCTCTTAACAGGCATCTGTTCTCACAATATTAGAACTTATACTTAAAAGTTCTGCAGAATAATGCAGTGAGACTAATAGTTACATAGTAGCCTACTTCACACGTTATCTGTGAATCAAAGAATTCAATACAAGATCGCCATCACGTGTTTCATCTGTCTTCAAAGAGCCCCAACTTATTTTAAAAAAACTGTAAATCTATACCATCCTAGAAGGTCACTGAGGTTGTTCAGTGATTAAAAAATACTTCAGGTCCCAAAAATAATTATAATGATTATAATTATGGAAAATATGGTGAGCGATCGTTTCACATCATTGCACCTAACATTTGGAGCAGTCTCCGTACAAACTTCGGCATTGTCATTCATTCTTTTGAAGCATTTGA
Organism: Elysia marginata; assembly: GCA_019649035.1. NCBI lineage: Eukaryota > Metazoa > Mollusca > Gastropoda > Plakobranchidae > Elysia > Elysia marginata. Next base: position 227,027 of record BMAT01002294.1, on the reverse strand, counting down.
TAAAATTTTAAAAACACATCTGTAATATAATATCATAATATATTAGCCAACGATCTAGGACAACATGTTTATTGTTAAGAGAATCAGCAGAAGACGACATCTTGGTTTCCAGTTTATTACGAAAGTGGCAACTGGCCAGATTTTATAAGTGACAACGATGATATTAAAACTGCCCAATGGTAATGGACATATTTTACATCTCTGTCCAGTCTAGCTGCAATATTTACTGGAAGACAAAGGGATGATGCCTTAGAAATTAAGACTTAGACCTAATTTTGAAATTAAACTTCTGTAGGTCTATTGGCTTGAGTAGTACGGACACCGAGGCATCAGGCTGCATCATTCAGCAAGGTTCAATGTTCATTAACCGAATAAGAAAATTCGTTTGTGTACCAAATTAATTGACCACTATTTAGTCTTTAAATTAGTGCGTTAGTGGATGATAAATGAGTGTATGCAATTATGCAATATCTTGCGTTCCACTGCTCTTTCCTAAATCAGAGATTCAACTTTTCTAAACTATGTAATTGTTCGACGGTTTCACAGTGCGGCCGCTTCTATTTATTGTAGTATAATTTTACGGACATGTCTGAGTTTGTGTTGGAGAGAAAGAGCGCGGAGGCTGCATTAGCGTGCCGGTAGAGTAAAGTCACTTTCCCCTCACCATTATCCTGTCGGGCTTTAATAGGGGAGGACCAAATTTTATTCACATGAAAAGCATTACGGGCGACAGAGTTCAGTCACCAGCCTCCTCATTGACGCAGTCCCCTTGTGGGGTTGGTGACTGCATTTAGCGCAGCAATAAAATTTCTCGCACCTAGAAGCACCAAACACGCACACTGCGGTACATACTGCCTACACGTTTACAAATAAAACAAAAAGAGCTTTGCCTAGCCCATTCCTTCACTGTGCTTTGTTACAATCCCTTGAAGATCAAGATAGATCCTGAACAAGTCGAGGCTATCATTTTTGCAGTGGAGAAAAGACAATGCATTTATGACGAAACAAGTCATGAATACGGCAACATGATGATATTCGCCATACTTAGAAAGTGGTTGTTTTATTTTATGAACCCAGTAACGGTGTTTGTTCAGTCTTCTTTTCCTCAACCAATACAAAACCATCCACTGGAATATTTCTTCGACTGTCTTGGTCGGATACCGATCCAAAAGAGTAAAAAAGTCGCCGCTTCACTGGAAAAAGTCGGGGAAGGAAGAGGTCTTCATTCTGTCGCAGACGTTTCGCGCCCCTGTTTTCCCCTAAAGGGGAGGGGAGGGACTTTGGGCTGGATCCCAAAAGGGGACTCTACTCTGTTTGCGCAACAGAGTACTTTTTCTTACTCTGTTGTTTGCACCTAAGTCGCATTGGTGAGTCGGGTTGCTCGACCAAATTAGGAGAGTGCGGTGACTAGGCTCGGACTGATAAACCAGGCGAATACGAGTTAGCCAGTCTAGGTCGAGCTTGCGTGATGCTCTGGGAGACCTGGTAGGCAATGTCGATCTTAGTTCGGCATGCAGCTGTGGGCATTGCTGCTGGTGTGTCTCTGGGAAGTCTTCCAAAACCTCTCCTCTGTCTGTATCAATCTCCTCTTACTCCCCAACCTGTTGATTAGGAATCTGTTTGAAGCACGATGAGTTCCTGACTATTCGATGTGTCCCTCTTTTTGCAGTAATCATGCTCTCCTTTACATTTGCTACTCTGTAGGGCTTTCGAGTGTATGGTGCTGTAAGCTTGTAAGTCTTCTTTTGGCCGACTAAGACGGTGTCTCCAACAGTTAAGTTGTTTGGTTTAGTTTTTCTTGTCTTATCTGCAAATTCTTTTTGTTTCACTTTGGAGATAACATTGCTAGGTTATAGCGAGTTGAGCTTGAAGAGTCCATTTCAACGTGGGTTTCTGGAAGAGCATTTTTCTGCCAGTGAGGGCTTAATGAGGGGAACTCTTGTTGAGGAATATTAACGTGGGGTTGAGCGGAACTGGCGAAGAAAGTTGGGTAGCTCCTCTTTCCACGACAAATTTTCAGACGCACAAGCATCCATGAACTTGTTGACGGTTCTGACTAATCTTTCGGCTTCCCCGTTCGCTTCTGGCCAGAGGGGGAGTGATCTTACGATAATGAAAACCCAACTTTTTGGCAAATACTGTAAATTCTATGCTATTGAACGGGGGTCCATTGTCGCTTTTCAGGACGATCGAGATACCGAATTGGGCAAATTTTTGGTTAACTTTTGGGATAAACTGCTTCTGCCGCTGTAGAAAGAAGAATTTCTACTTCTGGGAAGGACTATAGTCATCCATCATGATAAGTAAATACAGGGTTGTAAATGGCAGATGAAAAAAAAGCTGAAAACGACAGCAGATTCTAACTGCTTTGGTACCATTAGAATAATATTAGAGTACATAATACTAATAAGCAAGAGACCTCTCTAAAGGGAGCAGCAGTTGTGCTCTTAACTAATTTTAATTCTGCAAAAGGTTACTTACAAGCAGGTGTTGAATCACTTATTGATTTTTTTTCTCCCGCCAAAAAATTTGAGTAAAAAATTGAGCTGAAATCTCAAACTTGAGGGGGGGGGGAGGAGTTGATATCAGCTTAAATCTGAAAGATTTACCACCTTGGTAAATATTCTCCAGCTGGAAACGGTCCCGCAAAGTCTACCAATATTTCGTCCCATACGTGCTGTGGCAAGGGTGTCATTTCAGTGGTTCACGTTTTGCTGTGCCTGTGACTGATAATTGGCATGGTACACACCCTTTCAGGTGTCTTTTTACCACTCTGTCCATGCCCGGGAACCATACTTTCTCCAGGATCAGTTGTCTGGTCTATACAGTATACAATGTCTTGAGGAGAGTCTTGGGCAAGAGTGATGTAAACTACCACGAATAACTAGTCTGTGATGGCGCTATTTAATTGGGTCCGACGGCCAGGTAAGATCCCAGGTCTAAGCCCAAATGTTTTCTATGGCCATCGTCCTTTCAGGGGCCGTAGAGGCAATAACGAATTGTGCAAAAAGAGGTAAGGCCTAAATCCCTGTCGGTTCTAAACTTTGCAGCCTAGCTCTATAATACACTCAACAAAATAGACATGACAGAGGAATTCTCTCCTTATAGCTTTAAAAATACTACAGATTCTTACAGTGTATAAAGTAATCAATCTTACTCTCAAGTCTAGCTCGATCCCTCAAACATAGCCCCCGCTTTTTTCTGTTTATCTCCGCCATTCTCTCTATCTCTCTAATCCTCTCCGTTTGTTATATTTCTTCCCTTCGTACCATGTTTAACCCTAAAATGGAATTGCGATTTCAATACTAACCAAGTCACCATAGTACGAGACTGAGCTTAATTTTTCCCCGTGGTGACGCTGGACAGTCCCATATGGACTGGGAATGGGGAAGTGGTCCCTCGCAACCCTTTGGAGCGGAGGGTTTAGTAATGTTCTAATAATTTTGCATAAAACATGCTTACCTTTTAACGACTCAAAATTAGTCAAAGATTTCTAACCACACATAAGTTTTAAGAGGCAGATATTATTTATTTGACAATTTATCGTGCCGTACAGCATTAACTAACAAAAAATGTTATCGGGTCATCTAATCAAACCGGATCACAAAAAGAATAGAAAGAAAGGGAAAAAATATAAAAAATTGTCTGTTTTGACGCCATCATAGACTGAAAGAGAATGAAGGAAGCGATTTGTCTTCCCATTATTCAGACTGAATTGCAGTAATTACTTTCTGTAGATTAGGATCGTTCTTTATGGCTTCTTTGACTTCTTCAAGAGTAAGGGCATTAGGAATTGATGCATTTGCCACATGACTGATGTAGTTTTCTCAGTTGTTGTTCCTAATAGGCTTATTGGTGGGGTGACGGCTAAGATAATCTGCTCGATTGAGCTCATCTTTCTCAGAGCTGTATCTGAGGTTGAACTCGTATTGCATCAGTCGAAGACGCCATTGCTCAAAACGAGTTGAACACGGCTTGCTGCTGTTAATTATTCTAAGTAATGGTTTGTCAATTGTAACCGTGAACTTGGAACCATACAGATACATATGGAACTTTTCCAATCCATAAAAATAAATTAACTGTTAACATTTCTCTTTGAGTTTGGGAGTATCTAGATTCGACTTGTGCAAGTGCTCGACTTCCGTAGCTCATAACGTGTCCCTCATTTGTTAACATTGCACCAAGGCCACATGGCGATGCACCGACTATGATTTCTGTAGGTTTATTGGGATCAAAGTAGGTCATGACTCCTGCTTTTGTATGAGCTTATTTAAGCTAATCAAAGGCATCTTGTTGAGGTTGTCCCCAAGTCCAAGGCTGTGTCTTCATTGTCAACATGCGTAAAGGCTCAGCGATGGCAACATATCTGATAATATTGTGTCATGACTAGAAATGATCTGACTGGCGCGATGGCTGATGATCATGTTGCTTGTGAAATGCATTTGATTTTCTGGAACTCGAGATAAATTTATTTTTACCAAAACATGTCCAAGGTAGGTAAGTTTCTGGGCTCCAAACAGACAGTTGTCTTTGTAAAATTTGACTCCTCACTCCTGTATTCGGTCCAGAGTTGCTTGTAGATTTATGTCATGTTTTTCTAAGGTTTTGCCAAAGATAACCACGTCATCCATGTAATTTGTTGCACCCTGAATGCCATGCAGTATCTGATTAAAGTAATGTTGAAAAAGTTCAGAAGCTGCATTTATGCCGAACATAATCCTTTTGTTCCTTCTCATATCGACATGAGTCGCAAAAGTGGTGATATGGCCACTTTCTTTGCTGAGTTCCAATTGATGAAATACCTCCTTCAAACCCAAACGACTGAAAAACTTGGAGCCATTGAGTTCATTTATCAATTTTTCAAGTGTGAGCATTGGGTATCGCTCTTTCTTCATTGCTTCATTTGCTCTCCTCACGTCAATACACAGTCGAATTCCGCCCATTTTCTTTAAGATGACGAAGATAGGACTGACCCATGGGGTAGGACCTTCGACATTTTCAATTATGTCTTACTCTTCTAAGTGTTTAAATTCTGCTTCATTATCCTTTTTCATGTGATACGGTATTCTTTTGTGCTTTTGAGCACTGGCTGAACTTTTTTTTTATCAATGTGGAGTTTTATCTTAATGCCTTTCATCTTGCCAAATGCCTCAAAAAGATTTTCTGAGATTGTCACGTCGATCAGAAACGAAATTAGTTCTTCAGAGGTGGCAGCAGTAAACAGATTACATGCTTTTTCGTGTGTTTGTATGTTCTTTGCATTATTTTTGGAATACCCTTGCACTGTCGTAGTCCGATTCATCATTCTCATGGTGAATTTGTTTTACTGCTGTTCGATGTCCTTCGTGTTTTCCTGATAACATACAGACAGATGCAAAGTGATTAACTTTGCCACATGAATTACACACTTTTCCTTTTGCTGGGTATGGTATTATTGATGGATGAGGTAAAGTTCCACCATAATTCCTGCATTTGGTTTGTTTCCAAAGGGTCTATCTTGTTTTTTTACCGTACTTTTGGGTTGAAAGCTTGCCCCTTCTATGTCTTGTGACTACCTTCCTTCTGTTTTGTGATGTCTTGTTTTTCTTCTGATTGCTTTGGCTTGACCTTCTTCTCTTTCAATGTCTCCAACTTGCTTGTTAGTTAGCTCTTCATTCCTGGCTTCTTGTTGAAATTATGTAACGTTACTTTATCTCTAAGTGCCTTCTTTCTCAACTTTGACGATATGGCTCCTTCTATCATCTGTGACAGGATTTCTCTTTCAAGGCCAGCAAACTCAGACAGGGATGCCTGTCTGCGTAAGCGGACATGAAACTGGTCTACAAATTCCCCTTATTCTTGATGCATTTTTCTGAACTTTAACGATTCATACACCAGATTTCTTTTTAGTGTAAAATGATTTTTAAGGGCCCTTTTAAAAGGCATCAAAATTGGATTTGTATACATCAGAAAATGTATCTACTAGATAAAAATAAATTCTACGTTCTACAGTGCATTAGTAAGGCCTTTTTTTCCTTTCGTCAGCTTCGATGTTCATTCCAGTTAACAAGTTTTTTTAGCTGCTGGATCCATTTTCGCCGCCTGGCTTCGACTGACAGCACATCCTCGCGGAAAGGATGAGAGTGACATTCTGATTGGAACTACGTTTTGCGTCTGTTATGTCAGCCAGACTTGATTAGGTCGCTTTAGGATTAGGATACGGCATCTAGTTATCCCAGTAATAGTTCTTTGGCCAGTAAAATGAATTATAGGATCTAGATCTAGTTACCTTGTGTACAACCATACATCTCAATGGCCGGCAAATTAGCACACATGTGTGAGGTGCTAAATCTCAGATCTAGATTCGTCATCACTCGGACTTAAATCTTTGTGTTTTAGGCCTAAAAGACACCTTTTTCATTCATCACCCATGTAATATGATTATATCTTAGCGATGGATGTAGAGCAACATGGTTATTGAATCAGCAAGAGACGATATCTTGTTTTCCTGTTTATTACGGAAGTGCCAACTGGCCAGATTTTATAAGTGACAATGTCATATTAAGCCTAATAGTAATAGATATTACATCTTTTTAAGGACAATACTAATGTGATATTATTAATGTACTATAAATGGTATAAATATGTTTAACTTTTATTCTTTACATACGTGTGTTTTAAGAAGGTATTCATGTTTTATATTACACTGTATATTTCATTGTAATTTTATTAATATTAAGTGAAACATCGTAGGGATAATTAAGTTGCCTTTTCGTCTTTGTTCTCTTAAGAACTAAATTCCAAAAGAAATCCTGCACGATAAGGTGGACAGGAGACATTCATGGAGACAGTCACGGTTGTAATTCTGCGAAATTTTGCCGGGTATAGATTACATTTTTCTAAACATGTATCTTCATCATTTCACAGAGAAACATTTTCTAGGTCCAAATATTTTGTGCTAGGTACCAGGTTTCTAGTTTTAAACTGTCTAAGCTCTATCAATTTTGATTTTTCAAAAGTTGATGCGCACTTTATGAGAACCTCAGGCGGAAGACAGATGATTAGCAAGAACCAAAGTTTCCAAAGGCTAACCCAAACTGTGACTTGTCTCAGGGATGGGTAAATGTAGCAGTTGAACATGGAAAAGGCTACCGAGGGTTGTCTTTATCTGCTTTAGCTTTTTTTTGTAATTAATATTTTCTATAGAAGTAAGTTTTTTTATACAGTTCAGCTAAATATTACTTTCAGAGAAAAAATGTCGAAAAGCCCTGCTTAATATAGTTGTCTCACTCTAGATTGTGGGGTGGCATATAACATTTATGCATTTTAAATATGTAATGATTTGATTGAAGGGTATTTTTACAAGCCCAATTCCACTTCAAAGGTGCTCTCAGGGCTTGGGTCCCAAAGACAATGTACGGACTGCCACCCAGAGACTAGCGGAGATACCATGACTTAGCCTCAGCCGGTCACATTATACTGACACCGACCCAACCAGTAGGGGCCCGGACTGTGCTCGGCTGTGTTTCGAACCCGCGACCTCTTGGCCACGGGGCGAAGCCACTACCAACTGAGCTATCTAGGCCCCCTTTAAACATGTAAAAGACACATGGAAACTTGTTTATTTTTTAAAACATTAAACAGTGACTTCAAAATGTTGTGTTTCATTTCCGTACAGCGCTATTCCTCCTTCTCCTTTTTTTGCTCTGTATTCTACAGGCGTCGATTCGAATGCCATGAAGGTGTCCATTTGTCAAACTGAGGATAATCAATGTTGAAATATCGATCTGCACATACATTTTTCAATTTTATCACCATCACCACTATCACCATAATTTTTGTTTTCATTATCATCTAGGTTTTAATCATCATAATCGTCATTAGTATCATTATTATCAATCATAACCATCACCATCATCCTCATCGTCATAGTCATTTTCATCTCCACCATCTGAATCATTTTCTTATTGTTTTGATTATTTTCAGTATTTCTAAAACCAAAATTCGTAACAAACACCAATCATCATCACCATGATCATCACCTTTACTATGACTATTAAAAAGCATGGTAAAACCAAATACAAAAGAGAAGAAAATAGCTATTAACAATTTATTTAATTAGAGCAGTTAAACAATCGTATACACCTCAAGATCATCACTCAAACACTTTTCTTATACACCCAAAATACTAAAAACTCATTTTAAAAAGCATAATATGGGAGGAGAAAAAATACTATTTGATAAAAAGATAAAGGTCACAATGTTAGAAAAAATTTTTCGCACAACCTCACAGTGATCTTTAAATTGTACAGACTTGATCGATTCAAGTATAAATATGGGCCTCATAAACATTTTGTGTGCGATACGGTACCTGAGTAACACTTTTGCATTAGCATTTCTGAAACATCTTAGCAAATTTTTTATAGGACTCACAGTAAAACACTCTTTCAAAACACTTTGTATAATTCACCATCAACCTCAATTTTTGGCTCTAAGTCGAACCTTTCTGTGTTTATATTATTTTTTATTGAAATGAACCTTTGAGCTTGCAGTTAGTCGCATTTTTCCCCCCTGTAAACTGACAAATACTAACCGCAATTTTGTCAAAATGACTTTATCAAAAGAGAAACGAAGTGGTTATCCGCAACAGTTGTGAATAACGTTAGAAGGAGCCAACAACAAAACCGTTCTTCACTATAGCAACAATCAGAAACCTGCCGAAAACCTATGGTTGGGGCAGACGTCAATGTTCTTTTATATAACGGCTGCTGACTAAGAAGCAATTTTCTTCCCAAAGGATTGTTTGTAGACGTCCTAATCGCTAGTTAAGGACCGGGGTTACATGGCTATTTCCCCGTCTGAAGCAGGTACCCGTTTTGCATAGAAAATTTTGAATTTAAATAGTTTGTGTATATTATGGTTTAAACAACTCAGCGGAAAACCCAGTAACAATTTTTGTAGAGACCTCTGAAGGCTAACAAGGAAACTCGGACAAAACTAGCGTAAACTTGGGCTTGGTATGATGCCACAGCGGATCGGCTTTAGAATTTAATATTGACTCGATTATAGACAGTGGGTCTAAGTCGACGGTCTGCCAATAAATGCTTAGACCTTAAAGATCTAGAATCCAGATTTCGTCACCCTAGAGTTTAAAGGTCATGTTGACCCTTTAACACTTTCGCAAGACAAAATATACAACAAGAATAAAATGTCAGACACCAACATTGTGTATTATGTCTTAAAAATTAATTAATACCGGTAAAACGAAAAGGAGTAATATCGAAGTTGCAAGCATATTTTTTGTAACCATACTTGTTGTGATAATTCAACTGCCTGGATAAATATTGATTTCACATCTAATATATTGTTTTGATGACTGAAGTTTTCGCGTAAAATTTCATTTCTTTGTCATATGGTTTATTATACTTTTCCCTGCCAACTTTTGCGGCGTACTGGTAACTTAAGATGTGTTGCACAGTCATGTTAAACTGCCACCGATAGAAGCCCTGTTATTAATTTTCTTTCGAGATAAATTTAAAAACACCATATTTGCAAAACGCCGAAAATTCATGAGGACGCATTTAGCCCGATGCACTCAAATTGGCGAAAAAACTCTAGCACTACAGCAATTTCCGCCCATCTTTTTACCGAGATAGTTTAAAACCTATCCAAAACTTATGATACGTTAAGTTTGTGCCTCTATAAGACAAAAGCTTTAGAATGATATTACTATACTCGGTGCCTGGTTTATCTCAATTGAAGGGCCGAACATAGTTTTAAAATGGAGAGGGGTCTTCTTAGCTTCCGGTAATTAATTAGAAAACTTGCGTAACAACTGGAACACGCATACAATTTGCTAGCTTTCACACACCAAACCATTCAATAGTAATATAACAACTGACGAAATATAAAATCGGCACAAATTATCCATATTTCAATATTAGTTAAAATATTACAACATGCAAGGCAAGAAACTAACATACATTTGCAATGGATGATACAAAATTCATTGAAGCTTTTTAAACTTCAATTGACACTTTTACTAAGGACACAGACACATTATTTGTGATTAATATATGAATGTAAAAAAATGAATATATTGAAAAGAAAAGAATTCAAACGTGAAGATTTCATGACATCATCATAATTTTCATATTCATGACAAGTAATTTATAGAAACAAAACTTTGAGGAATTTAAAATATGATACTACAAAATAATATGACACTGATACCAATGAGTTACTGTTAATGGTTTGATACTGTTAAAAGCAGTTTCCAAATGAATTGTGAAAATGGAAGAAAAAAATATGTTTTGTTCCACATATCTAAAAAAAAAAAATTAAATAAGTGTGCAATCCTACTAAGATACAAATAAAAAAGGTCTTGGTGTTTTAAGAATTATTTTATCACAGAGATTGGAAAGGCTAAACAAAGAAATTAAATAATAATGAGATATTCAGCAAAATAGTTACAAAACAATGACGAACAATTAGACTTAAAAAAAAAGGATAATATCTAACTGAGGTACGCGTTTCTATGAAAGTCACATTGTTTAAAATTGCTCACTTCATAAAAAGTAAACTGAAAATCAATAATTTTCTTTCAGTCTGCGTTTTCAATCCAGTATTACCAATGCATTATGAAAGTAAGATTGAGATAAACATCTCAACATTCGCAGTACCTTAGAATTTTAAAAGGAAAATTTTTAAACATCTGTTTTCTCCTAAACCACTAAGCCTTATGCTTTTAAAAACTATGACTAAAAATAAGTATGAGTAGTAACAATTTTTCGTTTTGTGTTCACACTGCTTGATTTAACGTACATTACACAAGGGCAATTATAAAAGGCAGATCAGTTTTTTTTCTTTATTGAACCTTGCCAATTTCCTCAATTGCATATAGCATAAAAATTAAAACAAAACCAGCCTCTCCTCAAAAAGCAAAAGGGATAAATAAAATCCAAATAATTTTGGCCAGCATCTTATTTAATAACAATAAAAAAAAACATTGCTTTATTTTTAGCCCCCATGAAACGTAAGCACCACACTGATTCAAAGGATTATGCCTCGTGGGTAAGCTTAAAATGTGGAATAGAATCTCCGTTTTCTTGCCTTGTATTTGCTTCAATATGGGTAGATAACTTGGTATATATAAATAAAAATGGCCTTATGGAAACTTTTTAAAGGGAATCAGCACCATTTTGTGAAAAAGATCCCAAGCCATACATTTTTAATTGTAGTAATTTGACTTTAGTTTCTTAAAAGATTAAAAAACCAACTTATATGCCTACTGTGCTACGGTAAACTGCATCATGTTTGCTATTCTGTAAACATGATAATTGCTACTTATGAACCGACCGAAACGGTTGATATTAAAAAAAGATAAACATATTAGCTTCTTTTTTGTTAAATGTGATGAATCTAGGAAAAAATACAGAAAGCAGTTCGCATAGTATAAATTTTATAAAGGTCCAAATATTTCGAATTTCTAAGCTTAAAAATTAACTATGAGAACTTAACCTGAAACATTATTAGAGAAGAACATTCTATAGATTCTACCAGGATATCCTTAATGGGGGTGAAGTCTCTACAAGTCTTTATTATCAACATGGCTGAGTTAAGGGAGTCTGAATATCACAATAGTTTTTCTCGCACATGGCTCCCGAAACGAAGGCATCGGTTTAAAAATGGACACTACTCCTCAGAAAAATATAAGAAGAAATAAAAACTGTCTCAAGAATTCTATGGTACACACATTTCAACATTTTGTTTGTCATTTTCACATGAAAGTAACCCTTTTAGATTGTAGTTCAGAAAGAAAGAAAAGAGGATCTATCCCGTTCTCTCCACCGCTGCTTTCATGCTCACTATCGTCTCCACCATCTTGAGACGAAGCTAATGGCAACGATCTGGACACATTTAAAAAAGCCTTGTCCCCATCGGGAGAGAGGTCATCGCTTTTCTTCCGCCGCGATTCACCAGGGGTAGACGAACTTGATGATACCTTTCGCTTTGATATATTATTGTTCTTAGTTTTTGGCGAGGAGTGGGGTCTCGCCGTGTTTGCAGACACGACAGTGCTGTCTACAGGAAAACCGGGAATAGGCTGTACTCGAACGGAGTTTTTGACTGGCCCAACAAGGGAGGAAGTTGAAGAAGCAGGTGACGGGGGTTTAGCTGTGCAGCTTTCAGAATTAGTGCTTAATGTGTGAAGCTCAATGAGCGTTTCTCCTGCCCCCCCAGAGCCATTGCCGTAGCCACTGACTTCGGAATAACGGTCGAACGATTCACCGAGACCTTCGTCTCTCCGCTGGGAGTAACAACTATCAGCTTCTGAAGCGGCTCTCCCTTCATCTTCTCCCTTAGGATACTTCACTTGAGATGAGGGTGAATCTTCTGCCATCAAAGTAATGGCATCGTCGGAAAATATCGGCGCTGCTTTCAAGTTATTGCTAGTATTTCCAGGTGGTTTAGGAAGCATAAAAGTTTTGGCTGCATTCTTGAAGCCACTGCTAAATACAGCTGTACTGCTCCTCCTTCCACCGGCAGGTCCAGTTGAACCTTCAGCCTTACTTCCCAGCTTTGGCGCCGATGTTTTGCCGCTCACACTGCTGCTGCCACACTGTCCGCTGTCCAGACCTACAGCCGAAGATCTGCGGCGTCCGTCTCCAGCCAGAAGTCCCACGTGAGGAACAAGGGACTCTCTTCGAATCCGCTCCATCTCCTCCTCAGGAATCGTCTCTGGAGGGTTGCAGCGCAACTTGAGACTACTTGTTTGCCGATCTCCGTCGCCTCCTCCACGGCCCCCATACAACACGGATGAAAACCCACCGTCCTGGTTTTCTGACACACGGCACGTCTCGAGAGACATGGATCTTCGCATGCGGTCTAGGGACACATGACTGCGTTTCCGGGACAACCGTCGGTCTAGGTTTTTGTTGAAAAGGTTGGAATGAGAAGACGGGGAGAGGGGAAGGGTAATACGTGGAGAAGGTTAGGGGCAGGCTACAAACAAAAAGGTCTGAACATAGACGCATGACAACGAAGGTAAGTTACCTGGTTTACTGGGTAATTTAAATTGAACAAAAAAACTTCATCTCACTTTTTTAGTTTATGGAAAAGAAAATTGAATTTATCTATCAAGGTTAGAAAATTTGAGAGTCCAACAAAAGTTCAATGCAACTCTTTGTGGCAAAAGTTTCAAATAATAAAGCACTCAACTTGCGAGCTTAGAAAAACCCAAACATGCAACATATGTACTATGTCCATTTTTGAACACAAAAATGACGTAAGATTATTTTTTAAAGTGCTAGTCAAACATCCTCTTTGCATTCTTCATTCAATTGAAGCGCATTTGCGCTGTTTTAAAAGCTGACATTTGAATGTTCTCTACATCTAAAAAGCCACGAAAAGCCGTGATTTGTAGGACGATATTTTTCAATACTACTACTGAAAATCAAGGCTGTTTAATACCCTCAAGTGATACACATAAACTACTTATTTACACCATAACCTCACTAAGAATAAAATGGATTTTCAAAAATAGCGACATTCTGTGAGAAAATACAATTTTAACTGGCTGACAAAATATATGGTAATGAAAAAAAAAAGAAGAGATGAAATAACCATAACATTATAAAGAGCTGGTTCTCTTTGTTTTGTACCAACATTTAAAGAACTATTTTAAGACATAGAATTTATTATTTTATAATAGAATGTGCTCATTTATATTTTCCATTAAATTGGCTTCATCAATAAACTTCTGGTAAAAATATAAGTTATAGCACATGATATGAGAAAATCGTTTCGGTAATAAAATTTTCTTAATCTAAATGAAAAATAAGGAAAGATGGGGCCATTTCAGCTAATCTGATTTTTGGGAGAAATTGAAAGCTGTACGACATAAAAAAGTTTCTAAAAGTCACCATACTGTAATAGAAACTTAAAAATCTGAAAGAGTGACCACAATAAAGGAACATATTTCATATTTATATTTAAAATGCACCAGTTACATAATAAAACAACCCTTACTAAAATTGTGCATTTCAACAAGATGCGGTAATCACAGCAACGTTATTATTACGGCGGATGCAAACACAGGCGATGCCCTCTATACCATATTGGATTATTTGTTGTGGTGAATTAACAAGATGCAATCATGATGCTTTCAAAACGTCTTTTAAGAATGTGTAAAATGAACAACTTTGCACAATAAAATTAAAAGATTTATACCATGCTGCAGTTTATATTGATGGTACAGTTGAGATGGACAGACTACATGAACATACGCATATTGGGGTAGGAGGATGCATGAAGATGCATTCAAGATGCCATGCGACAGGAGCCAGTGCAATACACAATTTCATGCAGATGCCATGCGAGGGTTGTTCTTCGCGAGCACAGACAAAGACACATATATTTTTGGTGATTTACATATATTTGAATAAAATTACGTGCAGATTGACAGGAAGATATGGATAAAAAACATGCTAAACGATCATCACTTCTCTATAAGGCTTTACAAAAAGAACCCTACTTTGTAGGAATCCTTAATAATGTTTTACGGTGCTGGATATCTCGGCAAGATGAATAAAAATTGTGTGTCATAAAAAGATTCTCACACTACTGAAGCTTTAACAAGCGTTGTTCTATTCTTGTGTATAAAACATCAATATCCACTTAAGTATAAATGTATAACACTTGCATTATGTTAAACACATTTAATAGAATTTACCAATAAAATAAAGCTACAATGCTAAATAAGTGCAGATAAAATATTCTCGAAAAAATTTCAATTAATAAACACCAAACTTTACGTTTTACTTGGAAAAAAAAATAGTGCATTGTGAACTGGCAGAAATTGAATGATCTACAAACGAATCGTTAGAATTGTGAAAGCAAAAATTAATAAAAACAGTAATAGGTCCTCTAAGAACCTGGAAGTTGAAAATGAATAAACATGAAAATGCAAGTGGTACAACATTTCTACGTTTTCCTATGAACAATGTTTGGTAATCCAATCTAACCTCGTTCAGACACCACTCAGCGTTCTATATCCATGGTGTCACCACGCAGTGTGGAATGTCAACCAACGATAGAGCTTGTCTCGTGTAAGCTGCTTCTGATTGGTCGACGATATTACACTTCTGTAGATTTGCCAATAGTTGCATTTTGATTTTCATGTCGTGTGCAAGGTTCGCAGCTAATTCCATATAGTGATGCCTTGAGCCTGAAAACCTTTTTTATGTTGTAGGTTACGAATATGCCAGAGAAGGTGCATAAACAACACTGAGATTGAAGGCACATGATCGTGAGCACTAACTTATTATTACCAGACAGAATTAGGAGATGGTGCCCTTGCCTTGGCCGCCGTAATGCAGGCCCGACACTTCATCGTGAGTAGATGTCACAAATCTCTATATCTTACAATAATATATGAGAGGGTCGGCCCTCTTAAGATGAGAACAAATTTATCATAATTTTACTAAACACGCAAACATTTTAGACCAACTGAGCTCATTAGCTTAAATTTGATTACTTTTCGCTGCTCGGCTTTTTCAATACCCAGCTCTACTTGAACTTGTTTTTTTAATTTTTTGTGGCTCATTCTTATTTATTCTTTTGTGTCAAGACGCATCTGTCTATCTGTCCTTGTTTTTTTTCTCGTCTTCTTTTTTTTTCTTTTCTTTATCACACGTGCTTACCACGTCAACACCCCTGATTATTTTTCTATCTCAAATTTGTTTTCAGATCTAACAAAAATGAAAAAAAAAATTAAAGTGTGCTGTTAATATAAGATATCTGTAGCTGACATTCAAAGTCTTATAGAGACTAGACAAAATACGAAGAAAAAAATGTTACACCAAAGTTTCAAGTTGTTTTCTATTCTTCCATGGAACAATCTTATCGCCTAATTACAATATGACTTGTACCAAAATTTCAAGAAGAGAAGTGGCTAAATTTTACCAAGTTAGTGCTATTTAGTAATGGTATCTTAAAAGACTAGACACCAAAACCAAATTGAGGCCTTTAGTTTCACTTTAAATGTCATAAAACGTTTTCCGATAAAACAACAGACAATGTAAAAATAGCTGGAAAGTGAGTCTCAAGGTTAAAAGACAAACTCGCAAGGTCAATTATGAAATATTAGAACGTCTTTAAATGGTTGCGATAGTTATCATTATATTTGACACAAACAGAACAGATGCACATTTTAACTATTCAAAGAGTGAAACAAGTAAGATCAGATGATTTAAGGATGGTATATGTAGAACTTGGTTTATTGTGGCTCAAAATACGAGCACGCCAAAGACATCTTGTCGTCGCAACTACGAAAAACATCACTCTTTGTAGCCAGGTTATTTTAAATGGCTTTTGAATCAACAAAAATTTAAAAAAGAAAGCAAACATGTAAACATTCTCTCACAGCAGGGAAAGAAAACAAATACAAGAAAGATTAATCTCTAAAAATACTTTCACCGCACTGTCAAACTATCATTTCTTTGTAATTTAAAACAAAAACAAAACATCAGCAAAAGGTATTCATTCAATGTATGCCCCTATCGC
The DNA here is from genome assembly GCA_019649035.1 of Elysia marginata. Lineage (NCBI taxonomy): Eukaryota > Metazoa > Mollusca > Gastropoda > Plakobranchidae > Elysia > Elysia marginata. The sequence goes on along the minus strand of BMAT01002294.1, from coordinate 210,482 downwards.
AGTCAATATCACAAAAAATGAGATTCAATTGTGTACACCTTAGTTGTCTTTTCTGGTTGAATAATGTTACTTATTGAACTGGTTCCATGCTTCTTGCTCCACCAGAGTCTACCATTATTTTTGTAAGACTGGCCATTCTCTTCACGATCATTATCGTCGTTTATTATCAACAGCATCATAGGAAACACCAATATCTAAGTTTGACCACCCACGATAGTAAAGCATTGACCATATCATTAACAGCAAAGAAGGTATGAGAACGAGAAATCATTGTCATTGTCAGCGTGGTCGGAATAAAAATTTCAATTTTTGTTTACACTGATTTCAGCATTTATTTAGAAATTGGCTTGGCTTAATTTTCACTGCAAATGAAATCTTATTAGTATTTACACTATGGTAATGACGACTTAATCCATAGGGCAGGGTGTACCAATTTTACAAAGCAGCATTGCGATAATCGCTAACTTTTCCTCATATCTACCACTACTGATGAACTGATGACGTTTATTCTTATGAAACTGTTAGGTTAGAACTCAGTCATATACATGGTGGATTGTGCGCTTGATGTTACTTTTTAGTTAAACAAATGACTTTTGTTACGAGTTCTAGAAAACGCTAAACTAAGAATGAAGCGGAGTTTTCTATACTATAATTTCAATTTTGCTGTGCTATTCATATTAAAAAATACGACACAAGCAGTTTTCCTGTGACATGTTTTTAAGATGAATAGAACCACAAAATTAAAATTATTAGCATAGAAAACTCTGCTTCATTCTCAATTTAGGAAAACTGCTTACGTCGCCTACACGACTGTATATGGTAAATATCATGTTAAATACAAATATGTGAAAGCAAAATCAGATATTTTAAGTGTGGAACGTAAAAAAAGCATAATTTAGATCATTATGAAATTGAAACAATATTTCAATCGTATAAAAAAGAATAGGAAAAGTTATCTAGTCAGAAATGCTTTGGTCCAAACGATTATAACTATTCTTTGTTCAGAACATCTTAAACACTGTCTTCTCATTGTGATCATCCAAAACAATGCACTAATTATTTCTCTTTATACAGTAACAATGGTTTACACATTTAAAGACAATGCAAGAGCCGTATTATAATTCAAGTTATTTCTATACATAATTGTCATAAATTGGGATAAACTTACCTGAGGTGCGTCGGAATATTAAATCTTTACCTTACCACAGTCGAAACGGAGGCATAAAAAGTCTGCATAATTTACACATACTATACAAATAGCCTAATTGGAAATCATGGTATAATACTTGGTATGAGTATAATAATTTATTTTAAGGAAAAGCATAATAATGTCAATAACATTAACTACCCCCGCTGCAAATATGACCAAGTATCATTTCAAGTGGTATGAGTAAAAGTATTATAGTAGTATTAGTGGCAGATGCAGTAGTCATAGTAAAAGTAGGCCTATTTGTGTAACTATGATTGTAGTTGTAATTGATTTTGTGGGGTAGTATTTGTAAATATATTAGTGGTACTAGATGATTTGCATACTGTTAATGTGAAGGGTTTGTCGGCTGACCTGGAGGCGAGAAACTTGTTTAGAAACATAAGAAAAGGTCATTATTCTATCGTATCGTATCTGTATGTAATAAGGTCTTCTGTTCAAGGATGACTAAAGACAAGAGGGGCTGTGGGTACTAATCTACCAAATGATACAAGCTCAGGTGCTTGGCTGTAGGAAAGGTGAAGAAAATCTGCGTACCAATAGTCGTTTTCTTATAACTAAATAGAGGCAGTGCATGCTAAATCAATTTCGAATCTAGTATTTTAGGAATTAAGAGAGGAGCAACTGAAAAATATAACAAACGAATATAAAACGAAAAAGCCAGGCCTACCTCTAAAATAGAATAGATAACATATATCAACAACGTTTCAGATATGAACTTCTTGTATTTAAAGTCCTAATCCAAACGCTATGTCGGGGGTTTATTCCACACAAAACAACAATGAAAGTACAAGGATTTCTCTAAAACTTTGTGCATGGCTGAAGATATTATAAGGCAAATTTTGTTGTTCTTATTCAAACTATCACATAACAACCTGGACCGTATCTTGTTTTCATAGGATAAGGGGTGGTTGACTAACAGAAATCGCACCATCTGAGACAAAGCAAACTATAAAGTACATTTTCTGTCTGTTGTATAGAAAAGCAACGACTAAAACCTTCATGATAGAAAAACTGTGAAAACCGAAGCAAGTGCATTTTTCACTAGTCGGGTACTTGAACTTGCCCTCGTCTGTAGCGAAATGCTATTTTGACATGTAAATTGAAAGTGAAAGAACAGATTGAGACCAATACAGATTTTTTCAAATGCGCTGAAACCTATAGTAATTAATTTAGTATACTGAATTGAAGTAAAAATTTTTTTGTAAGTAGAACATGTGAAATCTAAAGCAGTTTCGTGGGTTGTAAACACTAGTTTCTTCCCACCCCAGAAAGACTAAATTGCAACGTATCCGTCTTATACTTTAATAAAACTAAACTACCTGACAGGGCTTAAAAGTCTTTAGCTGCACATGGGAAAATGCCTTTGCCAAAGCAAGGACCAGATTTCAACTTAAAATGGGTAAGGGCTGCCACAAGACTTAATACGTCAAAATGTCTCTATTTACAAAGCTGCTAGTGCCAAAAAGACATTGGTTACATAAACAACAACAACAACATGTATTGTGTTATCAATTGTCGGTAAATCGTAAATATACAAAACTTAAAAACACGTCAATAGGGTTTTAAATAAAAATAGACGAAAATAAACGACAAAACTTAATTTAATAATCAGAACAAACAAAAAATCATCCCATGCTTTTCAACCAGGGCTGTAAACATATTAGTCTGAACTCAACAAAAAAAAACAACAAAAAATCAAAAACAGCTTAACTTTAACATGGTGCTCGAAAATGATATTCAAACAGAAAAATGGCACAAAAGTATTCAACACTTGCTCAACTATGTCAACTACTTCATTTATTATCTAGATAAAAATGAGCTTATAGGGCATTATTAATCTAGTAGGTATCTTAATAATACTACCTGAGCAACAATTTTAGGAACTCAGTTTTTGTCCATTTTTGTGCATTCTCTAATCATCATCAGAAATTATTGGAAATATCAAATGTTTACCTTGAACACAAGTGGTGGTTGTATATAACAATATTTCAAATTATGTTTTTTTCTCTAACTGTAGGTTTTCCATATGCTTGTGCTTGGAAAATTTTCATGGAATTAAATGTGTGGGGCAGCTTTTGTAAATCAGGTCTTTACTAAAATAGGAAGCATTTCACACCCTCCAAGAAGTAAACTTTATACCGTTAGCTCTTTCTATATCCCACGATATTCTGTTTCAAAGCAAACAAAATGGCGTGTCAAATGGGATATGCGTTCTTGTGTTAAAGGCTTCAAGTCTAAACTGCTTAAAAATCTAAGTGACCTGATCATAGTGCGCTCTGGGCAATAATATTCCGAAAAAAAGTCTATGTAACGAGCAGACTGGCCACAAGGCCTACATTTTCTTATCATCCACCATTGCGTATATTTTGTGTAAAAACTTAAGATTTGTGTAGTGTAATGCCCGTGTGGGTCTTAAAGAAAAAAAATTGCAAGTTTTATCTAACACTGTTGAAGTGTTGAAAAGGCTGTAACTGGTACGTCTTTGTTGTAGGTATTTATCTTAGGTAAAACATATAAAATTTTGGGCCGCGCCCACTACATCATTGTCAAAAAAAGTATTACCTGGCCAGTGACACTTTATGATTTTTGTGGAAGAGCCACTTATAAATAGTGGTATAAAAATTCAACCAAAAAAAAAAGATCCAAGCGAAGCAGTATTTAACTAAGCAGTGAGGTTACAGCAGCTTTGCATTGTCTACATCTATATCTAGCATCGTGAGGCCTACAGCGTGATCTAGACAGACAAAAGCATTTCTAACAAAACAGCTCCTTCAGCATCCGTTAAAGACTAGTTTACTTCGCTCTACATTTTCAAGCTTCCATGCAGGGAATTACTCCATACTTATCCATAGTACATTTTGAAAGATTTTCATTATTCTTAATTATCAATGGAATATGTATATATATTTTCTATATTGTTACAAATATTCAACTTGACTGCGTGTTATAATTACTGTTCAATGATTTTAATACAAGGCAGTGCCAGACAGAGGATTTTAAATGTTTTTTTTAATAGTTATAGTACACACTGGTCCTCTTATCGAGGCCACTGTAACGAAAACCGATTATACAGCAACGAGAAAAAAGCAAAGCAAAAAGGACACCTACATTTAACTGATCAAGAACCATTAAAAAAATTGTTGGGTTGTTGTGAAAATGTATAAAAGAAGTGCTTTAAATAATGTTAGTTCAGTCATTAAAGGTCCGTACGGTTCTTGCGACATTGTCTTTCACGGAATTTAATGTCCTGTTAAAAAAGACTACGTTCCTGTTTGAAACAAAATTTTTCAGTGGCCTGTAACAGCATGTATTATGAATTAAACATAAAAATCATAACAAAACACGAAATTTATTTCATACAGTAAAAACATACATACTGAGATAAAAAAAGATGTCAGCAAAACAGGAAATAACCATGGGGAACAGGGGATTATAGGGCATGGCTAAGATGTAGAAGAACGAAATCGGATACAAAATTGTTGAACTGAAAAACAGTGGTGTTTTGTAAAACTTCATGAAATAACGTATGCGACACTTTTAACAAAAAGAATTTTTTTCATGCAAACAGAAATGATAGCGAAGCGGATTCTAAGTAGATTTTGTTGCAAACAAACATGCTTGCCAACTCGTTATCTCATCCACTTCAACGTAGGATTTAAGGACTTTACGACCCCATTTACTCAGACTATAATCTAACTATCTTTAATTATCCCACCTAAGAAACACGTACTAAAAAAACCGTGTCTTATTGTAAGCTGAAAACTTTTTAAACAGTCTGCCACAAACATCTTTTAAAAATATCACAATATCTTAGATACTCTAGGCTACAACAATTTTGATGATTTGTCGTTAACCATACAATTCAAGCAGATCTAAGGACACTAACTCTTCCCCAAAAATTAAAGTACGCCGTTACCTTCTTTTCGTCCCCTTCCTGACTTTACCACCCAAGCTACTGTTAGAGGGAGCTGTATTTGCTGAAGGTGGGATAGTTCCTGTAGTCTCTACCTCAACTTCTCCACTGCTTATAGTCTTTATATTCACAGTTTTGGTTTTGGAATTTACTTTTTTTCCTCCTTCCGCGTTCTTTGGGAGTTGGCTTTTCATGCTGTTCTCTCCACCACCAGTAACAATATTATCATCGGTATCACCTAACGTAAACGTCGCCGCAGCTTTCCCATTCTTCGCATCATTAACCCCAGTTTTGCCACCTTTGCTGGTGCTGCTCCCCTCATCTCCTCTCGATGATGCTGACGTCACGGTGTCACTCCGAGCACTCTCGACGCTTTTATTTCTGCCCAACATTCCCTTCCATTTTGCCCCAACCCCACCGACCCCTACCGTCTTGCCGACCGTATCGGATTTCCCGACAGCCCACCCGTCACCCCCTCCCGCAGAAATGGAATCGCCCTCAGAACAGCTGCTGCCGACCGAATCCATGCTCACGTGACCCACCAGAGACTTCCAGTAGCGGAGCTTCTTACTTGTGGGTTTCGGTTGGTTAGGATTGGGCGTCTTCATGCCATTGTTGCGCAGAATCTCGAGCAACTCAAACCGGAAGCTGCTCACATCTTGCTTGAGCTCGTTGATGTCATCTTCGGTGACGCCCTCGCCTTTCTGGGAGCCGCGCTGCTTCTGCATGATGTATCGCTTGATGAGGTCTCTCATCACAGCCTGGAGCAGCGGATAGAGGGGAGATTGACCATAAATAACTACTTGCATCTGAAAGGAGGTTTCCTTGACAGCTACAGGGGTTCAGGAAATTATTGTATTGGTTGTGATACAGTAAGGAAGGTTATACGACAGAGAGCACAAGAAACGCTAGCTGGCTATTAACACAAACACGTGTTAACGAATACGAAAAACAATGCTCTTTTTGTCTTCTAAGGCACACGTACTCACGATAGCTAGCATTTACTGTGTAGACGGTTTAAGGGTGGGTAAAAGATGTGAAAGATGAATTTTTTGGGATTAGGGTTAAGAGGAGTGTTAACAGAGATTTATAGATTGTCATCAGATTTTGGAACTGAGTTACTGTTTACGGCGTAGGGAAAGAGTTTTGAATACTCGTGGTTATATACATTAAAACCTTCAATAGAGAAAAAAGTAGACTCTTAGAAATTAAAAATAAATACATTGCCACTCCATTACTGAAGACCTTTGTCGTATCTACGATAATATCTATGATGATACACACCTTGTAATCCAAGTTAAACAACTGATGAGAACGCCCTTCTGCAAGAAATAGTATGAAAGTTGATAGAAATCATACCCAATGTTCACACAACAAGTTGTATGTCAACACGAACAAAGTTTTAAAAATAGCCTTTGAAATCAACTTAAGTTGTGACGCAGGCTTACCTGATATCGGATTTCTTTCTCATTTATCTTTTTAACGATTTTCTGTGAAGAAAAAAAACCACATAGAACCTATGAATTATACAGGTATGGAAAACACGTGCTTTAACTTTACCCCCAAACAGTCAATTAACATACAAAGAGAAAAATTGAGGTATATATCCCAGATGGGATAGGGAAAGAAGAAAATGAAGAGAGAGCCAGACAAAAGAGATGAGATGGACAGAAGACAGATGGTAATCTGACGGGAAGCAAAGAGGAGAAAGACAGGAGACAACGAAGAGAGGAACAAGAGCAGAAAAACCGGGCTAGGAGACAAAGAGGAGACAGAAAATATATAGAAAGGAAAGGCACAGTAGATAAAAAAGAAGGGGGGCAGGAAACAGAGACAAGACAAGATACAGGTAGGAGAAGACCAGGAGACAGAGAGGACAGGGACAGGAAACAGACAGAGGACACAGAAGATTGCATTGTGTATCAAGACATGATGGGATTATACGTTGCCATCGAACTTTCTCAAATAATAGTGCGAAGTGATATAAAAACTACTTGTGTAGCTTGAATGATATTAATAATAATAAAAGGACTCCTGTAATTATTATCAATTTGTTGATTTCCAAAAATATAGACGCCATCTTTGAATAAAAAAACCTGTAGCTCATAATATATTCATAAGTGTAGCATTACATAACATTAGAAAAAATCATGTTCAATGTAATTGAAGAAGGTTAGGAGGGTGTGAACAAGGAGAAAGCTGTGACATGGGGCGCGTTGTTAGATTTAAAAAGTCGTAAAGCAAAAATGGTTAAATCGTCAACCAGATAGTAGATTGAATATCATGTAACAAAGGGTACAATTGTGAGTGGGGTTATAATTTTGTAAGAAATCTGTACAATAACTCATTGTTGAGCACTTCTTTTAATCTTGTTGTTAATATCACCTAACCTCATTCTCAATAAATCTTCGCTCTCTCTTCCATTTCTTTGTCCAAATCTGTCATTTTCCACGTATCCTTTATTTTATTACTATACTAATATCACCCAAAACTCAGTCTTCAATAACGAATAATCTTAATTAAATGTCTATCAGCCAAATGGACGTTTGCAAGCATGACGTCTCATTCTGCCTCTCCTTCTCCCTCCCTCTCATCCACTCTCTCTATGTCTGACTATAAACTTATATAAAGGGGCTAACTCTATGACATTGCCTGTCTCATTTTCAAATTATTTATGTTGTTTTCTTGGTCCGAAGCAATGTCACTGTCATTATCGGGAGTGAAACGACTGGGTTCAGAGGAAGGCATGGAGGGGTGTGTAAGTGTGTGAGAAGGGTCAAGTACTATACAAAAGAAACTCAATGAGAAAGAATAATAGAAATGGTTTTCCTCACTTTTATACTCTGCCATCGATTCCTTTTCTGCTGTTTTGAACAGAAACAAGAGCAGAGTCTGTCCTTACACCACCTCAAGATATAGTAGAAGGTTTTCGGACTGGGTATCACATTGAACGGTGGAGGGAGCGTGCCACTGTCCTCAAAGTAGCTGATCCACAGCTTAGAGCGAGCAAACTTCCACTCTTCGTCTGCCTGACTCTGGGGTTAGGTAAACACAACAATCAAAAAACGGTCATCAGCTATTATTTTTTTATGCTAAAAAATCCTTCATTTTATATTTTGACGTTTCGGGCTGTGAATGTTAGGGACAGTAAACTGTGGTTCAGCGATATGTTGTAATTACAGCATGTTGCGCTGCGTGAGCAAATGTCGTTGGCTAACTGTATTACATAGAGAAAATATCTTAAATGTTAAGTTTTGTTTAGACAACTTTGTGGGGAAATAATCAAGTCTGTTTTTAATGAGCAAGTCGAAAGTATTTTAGGCACTGACATTTCATTTAGAACCGACACTCTTGAATTGTGGCTAGCTTAAACATAGCAAAGTAGGAATGATAATGTCTGCGGAAACAGGATTATAACATTTCTCTGAAAACCATTCTGGTAGGCCACGAGAGAAACAAAAAGGTCTGCACCAACAAGTTCTAATGCTGAAAAACTCACATAAATAAGCTGGTAGGAGTTGCTCATCATAGCAATCAGCATGTTTAGCAGGACAATAAGAGCGATCCAGCTGTAGGTACCGAACATCAGTTTCCCGACAAACTCGGTGAACTCGTGATCGAAGCGGGGCTGCAGCTCAGCATGATCCAGATCAACAAGACCGTAGATCGCCCAGTACAGCGACTGCGCTATCTCGAAAAGGCTGGTCACAAATACAGTTGTGGCAGAGGAAAATAACAACAGTAAAACCACAAAACCGTCCTTGTTGGTTAAATAAATAACACATGCAGCGGCATATTTTCATTCATTTTTTTCCTTTTGATTTCAATAATCAACATGATTCTTTGTTACCAGTACGATGTTGACTTTTTCCTGTATTAAGAGGTAAGCTATATTTGTACCGATAAAAAGATATATTAATTCTCTGCAGGCTCACCATTGAAATTCCAAGATTAAGTTTTGAATAGGCCTACCTGTACACTCATTTTTGAATTCATTCTGGATAATTTTTGTTTGTTTGTGGTTCTCACCTTTTTTTTTTTTGAAAAAAGTTAAACAGAAACTAAAAAATACATCTCATTACTACACAAAGTAAACAGAGAAAATATTAAGAAGTAGAATTCTTAAAATAAAAATTGTCCTAAATTGTCAACCTGATATTCTGGTAACAAAAATCGAATCTATGAAAATCAATCACTATACATGAAGCCAGGTCTAGACTTTTTACGCCATAATACTATACTTATCATGTTGAACATAATTGTACAGATCGACGACTGCTTTATTGTATCCATCTATTTCTCACATCCTTGGATTCTAATAAATTATTTTAAAAGTATCATATCTTTAACAAATATCGTAGAACAAGACCTACAAAGTACTTGCATCTTTAATAGAAGAAAACAAACGAAAAACTATTTATATTACAGCTATTGCCTTTTTCCGACGTGAATTTATACGAGAAAGAATATGTTGTTTTTTATACATTTCTTCGTCTTTCAACAAAATTTAAAGTGAAGTATTTATGGGCTTGGTATAAGTTACTGTTGAGTAACTGCGCTAATTCGGTAAAACAGAAGTTGCTCATTTTCGCAGTCTTAATATTAAAAGAGTATTAGTATGCTATTTCTGTGACCTTATAGACTATAAATGGGTGTGAAAGTATCCAACAAAGATGACTCTTCAAATTGGTTTAGGTAAAACAAGAATTTAACATCACTTAAGTCAATCTGAGTTTCTTACGCTGTTATCAACATTAAAGGTTTTGGGTTGTTCTTTCTGTAGTTTACTGGTATTCTTGATATTGATCGGAAGGCGGAATGGAGGGGCGTTACTGGGACATTGCCAGTAGATGCCTGTGGGGCATTGCTCTTCATTCGCACTCACTTTGCAAAGCTTCTGAACTTTCTATCGCACGATGGGTCCGACGCATTACCGGCTGCTTTGCACTCGATTTTGTGCCGAGACGCATAGTACCAGTAAAGATGATTGAGACCTGAGGCAAATGATACCAAAACCAGCATGAATATACACCCGAACTTGAAAATATCCATGATCATCCGCCCGAGAGAGATCTGTAACGGTCCCAGGTAGGGGCTCACCTGCGAAATGTAATTGGTAGAATAATTGAACACAAGTGCATTTTTATGTTCATATAACAGTCATCTAACGTATTTAATACTACATTTTCTAACAAATGGATCGTTCGTCGTAAAACTTTGTTGTGTGCCACGATAGGTAGACAGAGATTTGTTTAGCTAAGGTTTGAAGTAACTTATTTTACAATTTGAATCATCAAAGAGTTTGACAGGATTTGACTCTTATAGCACTCACTTGTTAATTGACCTTACAAAAGTGTAAACATGTATCAAGCATGTGCTGCCCTGAAACTTTGTTCTACCCAGTTAATACACGTGTAAAAGGAGGTGATGACAGATCTTACCCCAAATAAGGTGAAATACCATAGTGAAATGTTTAACCATTTCCAGGTTTTTAAACATTCGTATGCATTCAACTTTTGTTATGGTTTTCTCTCTCCTTTTTCCACTTTTTAGACTTTCTCTCGCCATTCCCTCCTTTCGCATTTTCCTCCTCGATTTTCCACCACACTCACCTCCTCCTCTTCTTCTTCCTCCTCCTCTTTGACTTCGTTTCCTTTTCCTCTTTTTCTCCTTCTTGTCCGCATTCTTCCACATCCTCTTTGTCACTATTAACAACCCTTCCAGACACAACTTCTGGAGTCTCCCATCACGATATTAGCGTTTTGCTTTGAAAACAGTGGAGATTCTGAGCGCTCAACAAAACTCACTGTGAATATATTGACCAGCTTTAGAGAGCTGAAGATGTTAGCTGCAGCAAACAATGCCTCGGCGATCAGGTTAGGATCGTAGGCGGCCCAGTGCTCACGGTCTTTCATAGCGGCGTTATTATCGTGGTTCTTCTCTTCCTGGACCTACACGATGAGGATAAGAGCAAAAATAAACACATGAAGTGAAAACAACCAAAAACTCAAACTGCTTGAAGATTGTAATATTGTGATTGTCAGTAAGATACACCTTGACACTAAAGGTTAGCCTATTAAGAAAAAGAAATTAAGTAACACAATTTGCGAATTAAATGTGTAGTTAGTCAGTTACCAGTAAACACGTTATGAAATGAATCGCACGTTTTTTTTAAATGACTCAATTTTTAGTTTTGGGAAAAAAATAATGTAAAAAAACTTACAAACATTATAACGAATAAAAAGTGTACATTAGCTTTATACAAATATCATAGAAAGAAAACAATAATAACACAGAAGCAAAAGAAAAAAAAGCAGATTAAGATAACAAATTTTGGCTCGCTGGTTAGTTACGAGGATTGTCCGAAACATATTGGGAACAATCTTATAAATTAAATATTTTCTTTTTAACAAATGAAGTTTAGCTTGAACTAACTTAACTTATTTGGCTACATCTCGACAAAATCTCTATGAAGGTGTCGATACTTTCTTCACAATTTAGTAAGAAGATTTGAGAAGCAATCCTGGACCTCTTTCCTGAGGTCTTCGTCACATTCAAACTTCTTTTCTGCAGAATTGCGCTTAGGGGTTTAAACAGGTGGTATTCAAATCATGCCAAACCGGTGGTGGATAACGTACAATAGGCTACCCATATCTATCTATCAAATTAACGACATTAACCAACCATGTAATTCGCTCTATTATAATGCCTAATAAAATCACCCCTTGCCTAAAATCCAGATCTTTCTGGTTGCACATAGTCACTTGGTCTATAAAAAGTCTAATAAAAAAGTGGCAACATTTGAACAAGGTATCTATTAAAGTAACGCGTTTCTCCTTCCAGAACTTGAAAGGCAGGTTCGGATGATAGTTGTTTGCAGCCAGCTTTAGCTATCTACACCAAGCTCAATGTCCGCTGAAATAACACCACTGCTGTTAATAATATTTTGCAATGAGTCAAAAAATTCTATGTGGTAATAACACATTCTTGAACTTAAAGCGGCATGTTTTCTTTGACCCACTTATCAAACTTAGCAACGTTTTACTTTTAATTTTGACGACAAGGGGCGATAACTGCAGGGATTGTCTTCAGCACTGGTGCAATCACTATCAATTTAGACCTGACTTAATGCACATGGTATTCTTACTATATAGGTCAACTAGTTCCTGGTGATATCAGAACTTATTTACTGTGTGCAAACAAAATTGAATGGCTTTTTTCTGCTTTGTTTCAATTGATAATAGGGGCACCATCTTGAAAGTATTTTTTTCCCAAAAAACTAATTTAACAATGAGGCACAAGGTTATAATTGTGTAGCCAACCGGAATTTTCCACTTCGTTCTGTGACATAAAAAGAATGTTTTTTGTAAGTTATAAAACTTTCCTTCTCCGGACAGTCCTCGTACGAAAACATATCGATAATATCGGGTATGTTTGTGGAAAAAGCAGCACAGTAAATCCTTGATGCACGAGCAAAAATGCAAAAAAGGTGAACTGAAAATGTAGCAAAGAAAATTTTACTTTATTTTTCTTTACATCTTTATTCAATTTGCGTCCATAGAAAACTTCGGCAAAGTCAAGATACAGACTGTTATTATTAAAACTGTAGTCGATAAATAAATAGAGGGTGGAATGAGAGACAAGTAAAAAGAAAGGGATAACAAGAAAGGATTAGCTTTGTATGAATATTGGATGAGCCACAGTCACTAGCATTTAATGGCTCTTTGGTACCCTCGAGTATTGTTTGACATTTGCTGGCAAAGTAAAAAGTGTACGGACAGACATAAATACATTTTTAGATTTATAAAGCTACAGTTTAGATAAAAAGTACGCTTGGAGGTATGAGAGTCCATCGTGAAAAGAGGGACGCACAAAATTGTTTCGAGATCTGTCTATAGCAACATTGTGATATGATCTTTTTGAATTTCGCATTCGAAAAAAAAATGTTGTTTCACAAAACTCTTTTTGTGAAGGAATCTATCAAGGTGGAGAGTTACGAAAAAATTTAAAAAAAGAATCAATTTTTATGTGCTGTGATGAAATCGTTTTATTTAGTCAGATAACAACGCTTTATCGAATGTAAGATGTATATATATATTTTTTTTATTTTCGTGCACTTAGACTGTCATAACTAAGTATAATCAAACAAGACGAGCGTCATTTGCCGGAGGAAAAAACACACTTAATGAAATTAAGTGTTGAAGGGACGTGAAAACAGGTTTTCATCAGAACATTTTCTTGAGAATGTAGGCTATTAAAAAAACACATGCCGCGAAAGCAGTGATGGTATCGTCTCGGAGAAAGAGGTCGATGATTCTTTAGTTCTTTCAAGGCCAATTTCGAGGAAGTAATTTGATGCACAGACTATCCCTATTCTTGTTTTGTTGGTGTGGCTGTTCGGGGATAAATTTTGTTTCCATTTGATTATAACTAGTAATATTTTTGTGATATGATCACATAAGGAATCCATTGGCAAAACCTGCTAAATCATGAAAAATTAATTATGTCATAGTTTCATTGACAATAAGCTTTTAAATGCTGTGTAAAAATAGCCCAAATAGTCGATTTAACCCATATTCATGTACATTTTTGAAGTTAATACAACTAAAACCTTTTTATAAAGTGAAGATAAAACATGTACTGAGCAGGTAATCCATATTTCTCAAAACTGTTCTCTAGCAACTCAGCAGGCTTCGCAAGTGCCCTCCTCAGAAATATATGTATAGATTATTTAGAAGTTTTCATTTTGCTTATATCCTGGTATTTGAAAGCATTACGTAGTCCACTATATTGTTAAAAGTAAACTACTCTCTAAATCTATACAGACATTTCGGAGTTGTATCTCAGTTAAATAAGACTTCGTAGTGCGCGACTTTAAAGCCATATCATGACATCTGCTGAAAAGGCAACATAAAACGGCTTCACAATACATAGTTTGAATAATTTTGGCTGCTGGCCACATATAAGAGTTTAATTAGCTTTTTTATTACTGTACTGGAACCAAATCTATTTAAGTTGAGTAATACGTATCCCTTTGCAGAGAATAAGAGTATTACGTTAAATTGACTCAGAGGGCAGAGTATCAAGTTTTTACTGTTGACACTTTTAGCAGGATATTAAAAAGCCAAATTTGTTGTTCCAAAGGGTTTTGAATTGAAGTATAGTAGCTTATAGAGTTTTAAAGCAACCCACATAAGATTTTTGGTTTGTCAAAACGCATCTGTGTTTGCCTCTGGTGGGTTAAAAGACATCTTCTTTTACAAAAGATTACCAAAACTGTCAAAATTCTTTTTTTTTTTACATATATCTTTGTAATCTTTCTAAAATCAGATAAGGTATACACAAAGCGACATGTATACTACATTTGTAATACCAAAAATTTTAAATTTTTCTTGTTGTATGATCCACTGTTTTTTTATTGTAGAAAACTAGGTGACATAAAAAATCTTCCAGAGGAATTGAAAGCGGCCATGTAGGAAAGAACAATGGATAAATGTCTGTTTAAAAATACTGAGATTGATCACTTTTTGTGTACCCTTTTAACACTGTTTCGATTTTAACAGCCTTCTATCAAAACGAGCGATGAAAATGGTGTACAGTTTAGTTTATACTCAACCTGAATCTGTAGAGCAAAACACATAACCCATATTATAATGGATACGTCAATATTTTATAGTAAATATAAATCTGATCGGCCAAAATGTATAAAATGGCGTTCTATGGAAAGTCCAACTCCTGGCCTGCTCGTGTGGCTTAACTTAAAGCCCGGC
>BMAT01002294.1:172212-175896 GCA_019649035.1 Elysia marginata | reverse complement strand
GAGAGAGAGAGAGAGAGAGAGAGAGAGAGGGTATTCTTTTACTTTTCAAAAACTTTCACTTTTTAATGACATTCTCAGTTAACAACGATTCTTTTAGTTTCTGTGCCAGACTCCCCATAATGAAAACTGCATTCTAAATATGCATATATAGCGTGGGCAAACGGAATTGAGGGTCTCTGTTGCCTTTACCTGGCTTTTTTGAAGGCCAAGCAACACATTCTTTTTTTTTCATTCTTAGGAAAATAGACTTTGCTTTATTTGTAATAACTGTTTTCATGTTATGGTCTCTTAGTTCCAGAGCTCAAGGATTATAACAAAAAAAAAACCAGCAACAACAACAAGAAATATAAGTTAAATTCGTGTAGCTGCAGTATGTGTCAAATAAAATATCGGTTTTAATTCAAAATAATAGCAAGCCACAATTCCATCTCGCATCAACTGTTTAATTGTCCAGTGCTGAAGGCTCATCGCCTCATGATTGTATTTGTTTTGTGAAGAGATCCCTGTAGGCATTTGGCAAGAGAAAGCTTATTCATATCACGAAACGTCATATCACGATCAACAAGATTTTTAAACATAATGAAAGACCCTTTCGTTTTCTCATAAAGCAAGCTATTACAATTTATTTTTAACTCTCTGGAGAAACTAATGATGTCTGATATTTGAATGATTTTATACGTTACTAATTGAAAAGCTAGACATAAAAACTGTATGAAACATACACTGATGCTTGACAACTAGTAGACTCGATTTCGTACACATAACCGAAAGACTTTGAACTTTTTGTACCGGTTTGTACTCTAATTATAATACCTGCCTCATCGTACAAGTCAATCAATCGGTTTTAAAACCCTTTTCTTTATCAAACACCACCTCGCTACTGAATATCCTTTGTTAGTCCTTCTTTATGATCTGTCGCATCTGTAAAATTATAACGCCTGAACCAGAAGCATCATCGCGGCCTCCTTACTACGGCTACCTGACAAACAATTTATCGCAACATAAACTGAGACTAATGCCCCCATTTGTCGAGGCCAGCGCGTAGATTTGAAGACTTTGGTACATAGTCTTAATGACCCAACAAGCATTTAGGTTGAACATACAAGCTACATCCTGAGAGATGCTAGGTTTGGCTCACTCTGACATGCCTAGGCCAACGGGAATTCCTTAACGAACACCGTAAACTTGAGGCATTCAGGGGCTTCTTAAGCGCACTGGGGGTAATAATTGCAAAGAAATCGGTGCCAGGATCGACTGGGAGGTATGACTTATATATATTCGTTGGAAATATAAACTGAACCTAGAAAGTATCATGGCTTTTCAAAGGGCCCTAAATTAAAATTTTTACTGAAAAAAATACAGCAAAAGCTAACGTTTATCTGTAACAACACACTTTAGATACAGTTTAATACAGATTCAAAATTTGCAATATGACAAACAAAGATTGCTAATGAATAAGAGATAACTTTCCTTCTTCAAAACCCTTAAGTTCCTTTAGACGAAAAAAAAAAGAATTTAAACATTTGGTAAAAAACAAACTTTAAACTTAAATACTTCAGCATATACAGTCACGGTTTACGATTTCATCAATGTAATATCATCAAACTCATTACTTACTATTTGTAATCATCTTTTCATACAGCCTATATATCAACTTCGTATATTTATGTACAGTGTAATGAAGTATAAAAAGCTTAATTTGGGTTTTACAAATCTTTGGATGGCCAAACTACTTATTGGCCAATTAAATTCCACGGGTACAAGTTCCTCGGCGCTTACGTCTTTTACGATTGTGTGGATCACATAAGGGCGAACGATATAAAACATTTGGAGAACATCCAAGCCAGCCGAACGGTGCTGCACAAGGGGGCCACAAAATGTACATGGGATTCCTCATCGAATGTGGTATCCCATCGACAAGATGCTTACGGTGCCGCAAGTTGAAGCAGAAAATCTTATTTGCATCATCATCGACCTTGCAACAGACAAGGAGCAATAGTGTGTCATCTCGCGGGTCAGCTCACATCGTTTAATGCAGACCGACGGACTTGAGTTCAAGTAATTCGAGAGTCCAAGTTTCCAGTAAATAGTAATATGAGTATTCATCTATGCATATTATATTTGCGTTAAGGGCCTTTTTTGCAAATTTATGACGCATAAGGCTCCTTAGCTACTCAACTCTCAGAATTCAAAATTTTTCATAATGAATCAGGTAGATGTTAAAATTACATACTATCAACAAGAAATCCAGACATCCTGTAGTTTTTTTGTTTGAAATTTTAATTTTTTTCTTTTTTACATACCCTTTATCGGCCTACAAACGCAAAAGTCACTTTTTTTAAAGCCATCAATGCAATTTTACTTGAACGTCAATGTGCATTCATGAAATAACGCGTTACGCTGGTTTCGATGAACAATGTTTTATGTGATTAAAGAATATCGTGCGAAACACAAATTCGAACAATGGAGGATTTTATGAATGATTTTTACATCATGCTTTTCGCTTTATCGCTAATGTAAAATTTTAGACTAATGCAGTTCGGAAAGCGACAAACTTTATGAATGAAAATGTTCACCAATATTTTTGTTCTACGTTTCGAATAAGGCTATAGGCTTGCTGACTATGGTTAACTAAAATCCAGGTCTAGACCTAAGTTTTTTCTTCTTTGAAATGGGTGTGCATGAATTGTTCTCAAGCTTCCAGCCGTCATTCTTCTGTTAGATTCGTATGTCAAACAAGCCAAAGAGCTTATTGAACAGAATATATAAAATCTAGATTTTTTTAAACAAATACAATGTTCTGTTTACTTGCTTGTTGGCTTATATCATTCATGTAATGGCATTTCAAAGCTTTATCTAAAGGCCGGCATCTACCTATACCTAGGCAAAGAAGAGGAAGAAACAGTGAGAGACAGGAGAAGAGAGAGAGAGGGAAGGAGAGAGAGAAAGAGAGAGAGATAGAGAGAGAGGGGGGAGAGAGAATTTTTTTTTATTTTTCAAAAACATTCACTCCTTAAGGACAATCTGAGTTAACAACTATTCTTTCAATTTCGAGAGAGAGAGAGAGAGAGAGAGTGAGAGAGAGAGAGAGAGAGAGAGAGACAGACAGACAGACAGACAGACAGACAGAGAGAGCAAGCTAAACCCTCACGTTTGCATTAAAACAGAGAAATACTGATTAAAACAGTTGCTTCTGGCAAGGAATAAGCATAATGTAAATAGCAAGAAAGACATAGCAATGTGCAATTTTTATTGCTACTTTCCAGAGTAGAATAGGAGGATTAGGGTGGGAAACAGTTAGAGCTTAGGAAGGGGGGAGGGCGGTTACTAAAATGAGAAAAAATGTAGTGGGGGTAAGAAAGAAAGGCAGATAGAAAGAGTGTTTGAAGGGGTGGCAGAAAGAGGTCACAGAAGGTAGAAATATAGTTGGTATATTAAGTTTGATGAAGTTGGCGGTATCTACTACATGTACCCAATCAATTACCGATTCGAAGCACGGGTTGCCATAACTAATTGCTTACAATTTGTACCAGCTTTTCTGCATTTTTGCACCACTTTGCATGAATTTCTGCCAGGCTTTGCCTGCTCTTTACTGTAAAGTACAAATCATAATGGTGAACTTACAAATACGTTTGATATAGCTACAAATTAGTAATGTAAAAATATTAAACGGTAGGCCATTCT
>BMAT01002294.1:164712-167212 GCA_019649035.1 Elysia marginata | reverse complement strand
TTCATACTTTCGAGCTACTAATATTGTGTGACTCTGTAAGCACATCTATTGGTTTCGTTTGATGTGTGAATAACTTGAGCTGTTTAATAGAAAAGCAGCGGTTAGGATACACTACACATTGGAATATTTTCATCAAACAAACGAGAAACGCAGTCATTTCATTAAACTGGTCTAACGTAAAGAAGATAGTTCTTTGCTCATAGACATTTTATGTTGACAAAGGATTAACGCACAGGAACAATTAGGAGGGCGAGACATAATGGTGCATCAAATGAACAGCCTCCCCCCCCCTACACACACATAGTTTTCTTATATCAGACATAAGCTTATGTAAATAGATTTTTACAAAAATCTTTTCTCGCCATTTCCAAAGAAAACACTCATGATCCCTGCTGTTACTCCTGTTTTATCACGATTACCCACCCATGTTGGAAGTTCATATTGACAGCCCCTCTGTGCGCAATTGGATATGATATAACCAATACTGATTTTCAGCGATTAATGTAAAGTTTCCATATTCATAGGTATTCATCTTCAAACGTCAGAGTCTGAAATCAAAGCAAACGTAACTCCCATTCAGCGTGAGTTTCATGTTAGAATGCCAAGGGCAAAGGGCCATCAAGGGTTGCTGGGTTTGAAAACCAATCAATGGATCCCGGTTCCTCAAATCACACTGTGCTAATATTGCTGAGCTTTTTGAACGCTTGGAAAATTCCACTAAACCTTCGTCGTGTAGCTAGCTCTATAAAGATTTTTGAAGAAATATTATAGCCTTGAACACGGGACGAAAAAAATCTGATTACCAATTAAATGTATCATCAAGAGGTCGAAATCTAAAAAAAATTGTATAACCTAATGCACTTTTCAGCTCAGCTCAAATTTCAGTGTATATAAAATTCTCAAAGCACATTGTGCGAATTAATATTTCTAAAAAAAATTTTAGGTTGGGATTCATATTTGATCTAATACTAGTTTTCGAACCCTTTACTGCAGAACAAACTGATAGTTTTTAATGCATCAAATTCGATGGATCTCTTTTTTGTCCGTCCATTAGTCAAGAAGTTATCATTTTAAAAGACAGTAATAGAATTTATTGATATCAAGTATCATCTTTCTTTTTTTGTAAATAAATAGTTATAGTTATTTTTAAGCAGTATTGATCCCATATATACTCTTTGGGACAGATGGCGTTTTCAGCTATGAAGTCGGAAAAAAAATTTTCATAGGTGCTTTGATCACTTTGACGCTCTTCTCAACTTAGTTTTTCACGTTTGCCTAAGTAAATCTATGCACATAAGAGGCTTTCGCTTGAACTTTCCAGGCTTTGTATTCTCAAACTACAGGACTAATTTTATTGATGGCAGTTTTCATTAAAATTCAATCCTAAAAAAATAAATATGGCTGCAGTCTTCCACCGCCGAAGGTAGTCTAAAGACTGTACATATTTCTCACAGCAGGCCGATAAACACCAAAGCGAATTCAACTCATATTTAAAAACATTACACTACTACTGCCTATTAAGAGTTCAAACACTACCATTCCACAAATTTCAAGCACTATCTATAGCCAGGTCACCATTTAACAGGTGGGTAGACTAAGGAAAAAGTGGATAATTTGCTTCCCCAAGGTAATTACAACATGAGAAGTGGTTGGGGATCGAACCCGCAACATCCAGATCAGGAGTTCGATGCACTAACCACTGAGCCACGCTGCTCCACGAAAAAATCATATTCATGATGGTAGATCTAAAGTCAAAATTATTCGTAACTATGCAAACTCATTTTTTCTGCTTGTACCAAAATTCAAAGAGTAACTAATCGATTCTGACCTATCTACCACGTGGTTCTGTTGGTGAGAAGTTTTGTTTCAAGAGTTCTAGCTTATAAGAGCGTTTTATTTTAGGTGCGCACAAAAAGGTGCGCAATCTGCAAGATGAAAGATGTAAGAGATTGGTGTTTTCTTAATACTCAAGTGACTCCACTGAGAATACTACTTGAAAGTCGAAATGCTTTCAAAACGCCAGACGCTGCGCTTCATTGCGCTTCGTTGCTGTTTGTGTGTTGAAAAGTGCGCAAACTTTCAGAACGTTTAGTCTTGGGATTATGAGTTTGTGTTTCTAACTTTCGATTGCGGCAATAACTTCTCATTGGGTGGTGTTAAATGAATTTTTTTGTGAAAGAGAAAATTATGTGCAGCGCAAATTCAAAGGGTAGTAATGTAGATCTACTTAAAGAAGCACTAGGCTTGGTTTACAAACGATAGACAAAACAAATCTTGACTAAGAAACTAAGGTAAATGTTGAATTTGGACGTTTGATTACATTGCCTTTTCACGATCATGTCGTATTCTCGTGTCTACACCTAGTCAAAATCTTGATGTAGGTGAAGAAAAAAAATAAGAAGAAAAAGAAGAAGAAAGAAAACGACAAGAAGAACATCAGAAACAAGTAGATCAAATAGAAGAAGGAAGCAGCAGCAGAAGAAGAAGAAGAGGAAGAAGA
>BMAT01002294.1:127048-144740 GCA_019649035.1 Elysia marginata | reverse complement strand
TCTCTCTCTCTCTCTCTCTCTCTCTCTCTCTCTCTCTTTCTCTGCAGTTATCGATGCTATACAACTGCCAACTTCATCTTGTCTTTTATTTGAAAATAAAAACGAATGCGTATAATAGCCACGTTCCTTATTCTCGGTGCTCGCCGGGAAATTTCTTTTCCTTTTCACAGGATTTGCTATCAGTACAAATATTCGCACCAATCATTAACATCTTTCACCATTAATGTGTTGAGTCAACAAAGTCAAGTTAAACACAAAGTTGATAATTGTAATCTAACAAGGCGTGGGGGCATTCTCGACCCACTAGCTAACTTCCCAGAGCAAGAAACACGGACAACTATCAGGCTTTTACCGGAGAGTTGACTGATAATATTAAAAAAGGACCCCTTCTAATTTCTTGTTCAGTAAAATTGTAAGAATTGTCGATGAAATAAAACTAAACTTGATAGATTTGTATGAACAGTCCAGAATTAACAATAAAGCTCGACAAAAATTACTTCACTTCAATGCAGTTTAATGCATCTTTGAATTAAACATGACCAGAAAAAAAAACAATAAAAGACACATTATGTAAATTGATAATTAAAATGTAAAGGATTTCTGTTAAAAAAAAACATTTTCATAATCTGATGCAGCAAAGATTCTTATATGAGTATTTGACACAAACGAACTTTGAAATTTCAAAATCTTTTGGGGGACATTGCAGTATAATCAGAAAAAAAAACATTCATTGCGATCTTCAACTGAAAACAAATACGTGTATTGCCCGCCATTCAACAAATTAATCTACATAAACAAAAAAAAACCAACAGCAACACGTTGAAACAAAACGAAAAAAAAAACAAAAAAGAACAACCTTGCCTCATTTTTTAACCTGCACAGATAGTTGTTAGTTTCACATGTTTGTTCTTTTGTTTTAACATCACACAAACAGTTTTAGTACGACAAACAAAGCCGATGTCAGCACTTTAACGGGTGTCACAGAAAACCAATTGTCGAGCAAACGTTGGCCCGCTTGGAGTGTTATCACCTGCCTTATCAGATAGAAAACTGGGTTAACGCGGTGCCACAAATCACCTCGAAATCTACTTGTTAGCAAAACCCAATACAATTACAGAATCTGTCAAGCCAAGCGCCATTTCATTACACGATATAAAACAGGCTATCAATCCCAAATAATCAACTTGTTTTTTTTTTCTAAATTAATTTGAATGTTTTGGTTCGTATAAGACCGTTTAGAATTTTTAATTGATAGTTCATAAAATTGATTAAAATTTTATTAATGAACTGCAGCATCATTTTAATTATTCATACGTTTTAAACAGGTTTGGCCACAAAGGAAACAGTTCGATCGCACCAAACCCCTAAATTCCCTCCTACAAAGTACCCCACCCAACCTCCGCCTTTGCTCTCTTTTAATATGTAGACACAATGAAAAAAACTACTGATTGTTTTACTTTTTAAAACCTTAAACTTAGTTATCGGAAAAATTATGCAGTTCTCCCGCTCCCTTTTAACTAACGCAGCCGCTTCCAGGTCATGAGCAAGTTATGCTAAAACCCTGTTGAACAAATCTGCACATCGAATTTCTCTCGGGAACAGGCACTTTAATCGGATACCACTATCTAGAAACCTTTTAGTATCTCCAAAAGATTTCAAACCCCCATAAGACTGATGTCCTGCGTTTTAATGGTCGCTCGAATAGGTCTGAATGTAGGCGAATTTGTGGGTTTTTTTTAAATCTGTTTATAATGATTTAAACGGTACTGGCTCTGGGATAAAGTTAAATTAGAAATTTTTCGTTTCACCAGACATAAACTTTGAAGCTCATAAATAAGGAAAAGTCTGTTAGGAATAACCAGTTTCTTTTAGGTAGTCACGAACTAAAGTTTTCACTGCGGATAAAGCGTGTTTGGAAAATCGTTGAAAATCATAATGGGGAAAAACTGGCTCTTTCAACATCAATTTGTAAAAATCTTTAGGTATTTAAATAATGTTCTAAAATAATATCATCAAATACCTCAAAACGTCAACAAATTCTTTAACCATGATCTAATCATAAGGTTTTTAACTGGTCTTTATGATGAAAAAGATTTAGACCATAGCCGTGATTTTCATGTCATTTACTCTTGTTAAACATGTCAAATGAGTTGTTACGTCAAGTATTTAATAACCTCTGCTGATTCTCCTATAAATACGTGATGATGCAAGAAAATTGGGTTTTTCGTGAAATGCCGCACGATATTCCTGTCTATAGCGTAAACTTTAAGCTTGAATAAAAAATTTAATGTATGCCAAACAATTATTATTTTTAATCTGTTATAAAAATGATAGAACTGTAACTATAAAAAGAGCTATACCATAAGTCTACATATCTCTCAACTTAATTCCCTCTAAAAATTTAGCTTTGTTAGAAAAGGCTTAGCTATGCTAATTTGGTAAAACCCGCGCCATTATGAGCAACAAAAGAAATCTGGCGCGTTTGTCATACAAGTCTAAAGCGCATACATTCACTCTGATTTTTATGAAAACCAGTTAGAAGTTTTCTTAACATTCAAAGCGAACTTGCAAAGAAGTGTGACAGTATTGCAGCTGCTGTTCCTACATCCCCCGACACCCATTATGTACTTCAAACAGCAGCTACTAACCCTTATCCCAGCACTCTGCAAAAAAAAATGTATGGACAGTTCAATGAGTTGAGGAAGCCGGTAGGTTTTATCAACAGGAGTGGACTAGGAATATGAACAACGAATTTAGAAGAGGAAGAAGAAGAAGAAGAAGAAGAAGAAGAGGAAGAAGAAGAAGAAGAAGAAGAAGAAGAAGAAGAAGAAGAAGAAGAAGAAGAAGAAGAAGAAGAAAAAGAAGAAGACCATGGCTCACCTGTTGCTCTCCCTTGGTTATGATCTCGTGGTTTAGCAGCATCTCTACAGCCTCGACGTTCTCCTCGTTGATGGCGTGCAGCAGAGCGTCCCCGACCTCCACGCCGTGCGAGAGCAGCAGCTCGATCATCTCGATATTCTCGTTCTCGATAGCCACAAGCAGCGCCGTGCGCCCCAGCGGGTCCAGGCAGTTCAGGTTCATGCCTGTTGTCTTCGCCTGGGCCAAGTATTGTCGTGTGGACGGCACATCGCCGCGTTCCACCTGAAAACAGAGAGCAAACATTTGGATTGTATTGTGTAATTTAATTTTATTCCTGATTGGTTCAGAAGGGAGAGATATCGCTGCGTTAATAGAAAAAAAAATTTTGTAAAGGGGTAACTTGATATCAGGAGGCAAGTTAAACTGAT
This sequence comes from Elysia marginata, assembly GCA_019649035.1. NCBI lineage: Eukaryota > Metazoa > Mollusca > Gastropoda > Plakobranchidae > Elysia > Elysia marginata. The sequence continues at coordinate 141,453 of BMAT01002294.1, read as the reverse complement.
TTCTGGTGGAGAAGAATGGGGCAACGCAGCGTTTCACCTAAGACTTAACGAATTAAATCGTCATCTAATCGTATTGTGTCATAAATATAGGGTTCATTTATCCTTATACACTCAATAACAGTTTTTTTATTGGACCTAAAACACATATTCGGAATTATAAACATAGACAACAGCTCTGTTTTCAGTGAAGACGAACGTATGCTTCCTGTTCTGTCATAGCAGGGAAAAATTTAACACGGTCCATTGCACAGGACTTTGAGGGTAGCCATTTTAACAACATAAATTAGAGATTCTGTTGAGCTACCCCACATCGTTTATCTTTACCAACTCAAACCAATCTTTCTAAATTTTCAATATCTTCTCTCCATGCAATAGAACAATTTGCACGAACTGAATTATCTTATCTCTCCGCGGCAATCTCTCTGTTTTTTTTATTTGTTTCTAGCCTCCCAATCAAAATCATAGCCGATGCTTTGACACTGACGTTTTTTTTAGCAGTCACAAACTCTTACAAATGTCGATAAAAATTCATACTCGTTGTGTTCCTTCAAATTTGTAGTAACAATACAATGTGAATTTTAGATTCTTTTATTATAGTCATTATTTTATTGTTTTTTCATGAAAGGTGGACAAAAAGAAACTGGCCCTTGGAAGGTTGTAGTGACCTTAAATCTAAAACTTGCATCGCTTCTAGAAATTTTGAGAGAAAGTTGGTGTAGGAAAAGATCCTGAGAAGAAGTGTTTAGACAACAAATTCTTGAAGAGAATCATGCTTAGTTCTGTTTTTGCTCAGTTTTCCCCAACATGTGCATCTTCTATTTTCCTATCATTCGATGCACGGAAATGATAGCCCGGTCTATGAAGTTTGAAAGGAAAAAAATGCACACGCGCAAGACAGTGCTCAGTAAGCTTGAAAGAGAAAAAAAACAATGAGTAACACAGATGGCCAATTTGTCGTAACACAAAGAGTCAATAATGATTGTAGGGCAAACGTGTATAGTGCACTTCAGATCCAGTCATGGGTGTTCGCAGATCTTTGTTTTTTTTTTTTCTATTTAAAGGACTGTCGAGCGCTCTGCAGTGGTGAAACAATTGTTGAGAGGAGTAGGAGAGAGAGAGAGAGAGAGAGAGAGAGAGAGAGAGAGAGAGAAAGAGATAGAGATAGAGAGAGAGAGAGAGAGAGAGAGCGAGGAAAGAGACTGGTATATAAAAGATGATGTGGTTCTTAACTGTGCGGATGGACAGTTCATTGCACACTAAAAACCAAATTTACGAAGAGAAAAAAACCAACAAAAACAGAGAAATAATACAAAGAAATGATCGCCTGCAAGGATAATGCGAGAGTCGAAGAGGCAAAGAGCGAAACAAAAGGAAAACAAACAATGAAAAATTAGTCTTAAAAGGCGAGAGGGTTTAAAAGGGGTCAAACTAAAAGTATGAAGTGGTACAGATTTAATTATAACTTTTTAAAGATTGCCTGTTGGCTCTCTTCTCTCAGTGTACATCTAGATACATTAAACCGACCATGTTAGTTTTATTATTTTCGAGATGTCTGCAGCAAGTGAGAGTTATATAAAACTCAGTTCAAGTAGCCGACCTGGACGGGCAATAGACAGGGCTCTGCCAAAAGTTTCCTTTCTCCTTTGTCAACAAACACTGCAGTCCTGTTTATTACTTCTGTATCCATCTGTATCTGAATGACATTTATGTTTATTTCCTTATAAGATTATAGTGTGCACTTGAACACCAAGATCATGCTATTTATATAGGGAAAACATAGTCTAACACGGACACAGTCATTATCTTTGAACGTCTAAAAATAGGAGAGATCCAGATCTAGGCTTACAAAGCCATTTCAACAGAAGGCACAAACACTATCAAATATCTTAGATGCGGATTTTCTTAATGCAGTTCTTTAATTTCATTTCGTTTCTATAATTTATAACCTTGAATTAGATAGTCTAACACAGACACACGCACTGTCTTGGCAATACTAAAAAAGAGGAGCGAATCTAGGTCTACAAGTTTTTTCGATAGAAAGCACAGGCATTCTCTTTGATACCTCTACTTTTCAGATTTCATTATGAAATATCAATCTACCGCCAAAAATAAAGAGTACTTTGTCAAAACCGAAACTAAAGATGCGGACAAGTCTATAGACATTGCAGAGCAACTGACTTGTATTTAAATTAAAAATAAATTGAATTTAAGGGTCTTGAAAAAATGCAATCTTCTAACGTAGTTAATGTACCGTGCAAATTTTTGTATATATAGAATTGAGTAATTCAGAAGTTATACTAGACAAAAGCTTTTAAGTGCACAAATATAAAGATATCAGTGCCACAGTCATGCATTCTTTACTATTTCCGTTTCCTACTTTCCAATGCGCTCGCGACCTTTCCTTTTCTAAACTGCATTATGTTTCTTTTATATGGTTTGTTTCATTAATTTTTTCCTTAAAACTTTTTTGTCCAGTTTTCCAGGTAAGAACGTAACAAATACAAAAGATTCAAAATTCAATTACTCTGGGAGATAAAGAAAAAGTGGTTTGCGTGTAAAGTAGATCTCTATGGCAAGATGATCGTACTCTTAAGATAACTGTTTAAAAGTTAAACCTTTTCATATTATCTTGTCCGTGTGATTTAGAGTGTGGAAAAAGTGTGTGTGGGCTGAGTGGCTGCTACTGTCAATACATAATGTGAGTCTGAAGATGAAGGAATAGCAGCTGCTATTGCATCACATTTCTTTGCAAGCGCGCTTTTATGTAATTCTATGTGGAAAAAAGACACTGCTAAAACAAAGCCTCATTTATCATCATATTCCATGTAAGGTGACAGGATAATCGTTTAAGTCTTCAGACAGAGCTAAAATTTTTAAAAGCATTTTTTTTCTCCTTCTTGAATTGTAATTTTTCATTATGCCTAGCAATCCATACCGTATTATAAGTATTGCGCTGTTGATATATCTATTGATTCTAGAATTTCAAAGCGTTATGTCATGCGATGAAACATTTTTATCTAATGTTAATTTTATTTGAACACCATCATGAAAGCGAAATTAAATGCCTAACTATTCCGAATTTATAAAAATTAAATTTCTGAAATTTGAGCTGAGACGTTTTCTACAACAGGTCTACAATAAATTAGAATTCAAATATTTTCAAGGATTAACTATTGCAGCTCATGAAAGAAAGTCTCCTTTTGTCTTGGCGTATTTGGAATGGTGAAGTCCGCTTTCGTTCAATGAAGGGGGGCCTAGATAGCTCAGTTGGTAGTGGCTTCGCTCCGTGGCCAAGAGGTCGCAGGTTCGAAACACAGCCGAGCACAGTCCGGGCCCCTGCTGGTTGGGTCGGTGTCAGTATAATGTGACCGGCTGAGGCTAAGTCATGGTATCCCCGCTAGTCTCTGGGTGGCAGCCCGTAAATTGTCATTGGGACCCAAGCCCTGAGAGCACCTTTGAAGTGGAATTGGGCTTGTAAAAATACCCTTCAATCAATCAATCGTTCAATGAAAGTTATAGGACTTTGTCGAAGTATACACTCAAAGCATTTATAGCCAAATATTTGTTAATAATTAAGTTCAGCCGAAATTGGGACAAACTTCCTGCGCATTTCTAGACCACCTGGACATGTCGAATTTCGACGAAAACTTGTAAAATGTCATGAACATTGGAGTGCACAAAACATTTTTATCACAATTGTGCATTTTTAAACTGAAATTGAAAGAAAATGAACCTTAAAAGTGCTTCCGGCGCGATTTCAACAACGGAGATCAAGAAGTTCACAAAACGGTTTTGCACTATACGCGTTTCAAATTTTTGGTCATTGATTTTTAAACTGGAATTAGATATATGAAAACTAGAGGCTTATGAAATTTGTTTTCATAAACATTTTTGTTTGATTCTAGATCTCAAATGACACGTTTGACCTAATTAAAGTTACTAATCAAAGTAAGAGTTCATATTGTTTGAACATTATTGGTCGTTTGAATTTGGCGTTAATAGCAATTGGGAGTTTAGTCTAGGCTGAACTGTATACTTCCAACAGCATCTAGGGCTCTACAAGATCTAGATTCTCATCTAGATTTATTTGAAGAACAGAGAGAATGGGGTCTGAACTCTGACAAAATATCGCCAAGGCAAAAGGATGGGGAACTAATGCGATTGGTATCGTGGTGTTAAGCGGCAAAACCGAGCCCATACTGATACCAGAGATTGAGAGAATACAGAAAATGGGTATAGAGAGTGAGAAAAGGGCTAAGAGGAAGCGGGATGGAAAAGAAAAAAAGAGAAGGGAAATGAAAGTGTGATTATAAGAGAGAACAATAGAGTGAAGAAATAAAAATTTAGAGGAAAAAAAGTAGGATAAAAACAGATAGACATAAAATAAAAACAATTAGAAAAAATAGATACTTATATAAATAGATAGTTCGATACATAGATAAATAAATAGAGTGATAGAGAAAGAGATAGTGAGAGTGGGAGAGAGAGAGGGGGGGGGGAGAGGTAGGCAATTGTTTGTAAATAAAGGTTTTCCAAATACACTTAGACAACCCGACATATAGTTTTAGTCAAAATTAATATTTAGCACGCAAAGGAAAAAAATGAACCTTCCTAAGGTTGTGTTTTGCAGGATCGAATATGAAAGTGCTTTTTAGAAATTCTTAAACTAATTTTCATCACAACTAGACTTTTTCCACAAAGAGTTTACTTGTGATTTATGAAAGTGCATTTTAGATATTTGAACGAAAAAAAGAAAACTAACGTTCCCTACATATTTTTTATCTGTAACTGTTAAGAGTTTTGAGTCACTATAATTATGATTAAAACGATTTACCGGGTCGATAAACGATAGCAGAACCTTATAAATAATTTGAACCAAGGGCATTCACACATTAATAACATACAGCAGCCATTGTACACTGTATTCTCTCTTTATTAGCATCCACTACAAATTTTGTAAAACAGGCATAATATAAGCTCTATTCTTGGACCGTTCTAGTTGTCGAGTGCATTATTCTGCGCTTTTTGCAATTTATGAAGAGATCTTTTAAAGAGATATGACACCAAGCTGTAGTAATAGTCTACAGTGCGAGTAAGGTTAGCAAAGTTTTGGTGACGTCCTTCTTGAGAAAGTCGCGTATGGAGGCAATATTATCCATTTGGATGCAAATATTTTCATCAAGGCTGTTCATCTGCCGATTCATTAATAGTATTTGGTCAATCACAACCCCAAGATTTTTTCTACTCCACTAGTGGTTACTGTGTGACCATTGGCAATGACCTCTGTCTTCTCATCTTCGAAAGTGCAAAATGTTGACAAAAAAATAATTATAATCTCCGTCTTTTCGTCGTTTGATTTTCAATTTATTTTCATTAAGTCAGTTTCTAACTTCCTCTTTACAAACTTCAGCTCATGTAAAAACAGAACCAAGGTCATTCGGGTCACAAGTTATGTAGAAGTGAGAGTCATCGACATAAAAATGATAAAGCAAATTAAATATCTTAAGGATACTAGCAGTAGGTTGAGTATACAGAGTAAAAATGATCGGGCCTAGCACAGAAACCTGAGGTAAGCGAAACCAGAGCAGCGCTGCCCCATAATGCTTTTTTTAATCTAGTCATTGAAATGCATGGTCTATTGTATCAAACGCTGCAGACAAGTCAAGCGTAGGAACAATGTCGAGAATGTCATCTAGCACCTTGTCAAGAGTTGTCTCCGTGCTATGACCAACACTATGTGCAGCCTGGAAATTCTCTATAATACTGTTGCTTTCTATGTGTTAAAAAGCTGTGCAACAATTCTCTCCAAAACCTTTGACGAAAAGGGGAGATAAGACAGGGGTCAAAACTCTCAAACTCATTTTCATCACAAGTAGATTTTTTCCACAAAGAGTTTACTTGTGATTTCTGAAAGCAATCTGGAACAGCAGCATCCAAACATTATAAAAGATAGAGTGCATTGGATGGTCCAAATAATATCCGACAAGTGCGGACTTGTTTCTCACAATATTTGTCTTTTCAGACACTATCGCTTAGTAGGCCCAAATTTTCCCGATTAGTCTATACAAGTCCTCTAGTGACTAGCCAAATCCGGCATGTTCCAGATATACATGTATGATATATAGCACAAACATCGATCATGTCAACAGCAGTCAACATGTCAATGACACGTACAATACACAGTCCTTGATGACAGTGAGGAAATAGGGGAGGGGGGATGCACTGGGATAATTTGAGAAGAACTATCCATATTATTGTTCTAAATAAAAAAATATCGATAAAAAGGCAGTAAAAATATCTCTCAATTTCACACATTATTTTACATATTCAAATATGAAAATCCCTTTTAACTAGTTTAATGGGCAGGCGTAGATCTAACTCATGTCTGACTACCAATGGCTTACCAAGTACTAGATTTAAGCCTAGTTTTTATCGACATTCTGTAAGAAAGCAGACATAACCTTTTTGTACCTTGTGACAAATTGATTAAAACCTAATCAAATTCTATTGTTTTATCCCAAAAAGCAACATTGAAAATTATTATTAATGTTTTACAACGGAAGAGCTGACAATTTTCCAAACCATAAATCACCGAATGGGCAAAAAACATGGCAGCAATTATTATCACAGCCTGACAAGTCATTTTTGGGATTAAACCCTTTTTTTTTTAAATTATAAAACTCTTAGCTGAAAAACTAGCGGTGGTTTCCTAGCAGCTGGATCTCATAAATCTGTTCAAAGAAAAAAATAAAGGGACATTTCATAGCTGTGAAAAAATAACTGTTTAAATGAGTATAATGTTTCTTATGAAAATGAGGTTTCGGTCACCTTCATGGTTTTTTTTAATCTGTTTTTTTTTCATTATTTCTTTTGAGGTGAGGGAAAGAAAAAGTAATTCAAACCGTTTCCAATTTGAACAGTGGCATCTCAAATGATTGTTTACTGTTTTATGATTTCGCACACTTGGAACGGTAGGTGAGAGGTTTTATCAATATAGTATGAAAATTTGGGGTTTGCGATGTTCTCTCCATAAAGAATGCTGAAGTAAAACGGGTTGAAAAAAGGAACAACAAACAACAAAAAGGGCACCGCGACAAGAAAAGCCGGAGGAATTTAGACTGCTTTAGTTTACACTTTATACACCAAGCTAAGTATAATAATTTTATTTTGACCCTTCCTAAAATCTGTTTCTTAAAGTGATTAGCAGGATTCTTTTTAAGACATGTACAACTTTTTATATTATACAACATTTTCAGAAAAGTTGAATTTGAGGCTACAAAGTTACAAATCTTTCTTTTGTTCGTCTCTTTCCCTATTGCATCGAACTCCATGGTTGAGACTCCCCCCTCCCTCTCTCCTTTTTGCCCTTCATGTTCCCAACAGAGTGAATTAAAACAATCTCTTAACGCTGGTATCTTTATAATTTTTCGCGACTTGGGGGAGGAAGCTATTAACAACTCGTTTATTTACTTGAAACGTCCTTATTCTCCACCCATGGCGTAAAAAAATCAAAATATTTCCTTGCTTGGGTGGGTGACATCTTTTAGAGTTTTTTTGCTTTGCTGACATTCTTTACTCATATTAACATTCAAAAGATGATAGATTCACACTAGTCAACTTTTGCGCGTTTTTGGTTTTGAGTTTAGTCTTGAAGTTGAAATATCTTTTTTGTGCCGTCCTGTCAAATCAAATTATAATCGATTGAGTTAGGATGCTCTCCATAATGGCTCTGTGACATTAACAAGTGACCCCTCATTAAGCTTAAAAGATTTCAATTTTCTCAGTAAGTACATGCCCTGTTTGGCTCGTATATCTACATTGTGACTGTTTCATCCCAAGCTTAATGTGCAAAACAGGGTAGTACCTATGACTTTGAATTAGTTCACTCATTTAACTGTGCACCCTGCAATAGTAAATGGGGGTCGTGGAACCTCGCCCTGTGGAAAGTCAATACACGTGACAAGTTCCTTAGTTTTTGACACGTTTGATTTTAAATGGCTATCACCACACCATTTAACGGTCGATTCCATCTGTCATGAAATTGTTATTATTGATGTTTTAAACCTATCCCGTCACAGTAGCGTCGTCTGAAAATTCAATCAAAAGACACACTGGGGATTCTGCTTTACAGATATATGCAAAAATAGAGTAGATCTTAAGAGACAACGGACAACCTTGAGGTTTGCCGAAATTAAAAATAAAACTTATTGCAGACGATGATATGATATGATAATTCTTAAACTTGAGGGACATGGACTAAAATATCTAGGACCCCAGTACAGATGAATACAGCTGATGGGGAACTGTAGATCTTTAACTAAATTACTACATAGCCTTACAGGAACGATAGTGTTAAAAGCCGAGTTATAGTCTGTAAACTAAATCCTGTTTTATGAGCTTACTTCTCTAAGTGAGTCAGTGTATTTTTAGTGTTAAAAGCAATAATATTGGCAATAGACCTATTATTCCTGTAAGTAAATTGAAAAATATCAGAGTTTGGTGGTAAAAGGAGGTTGAGGTAAGAAAGTACAAAATTCTCAAAGCATTTAATTCACCTATGTTAGAGCGATCGGTATGTAACCATTCATTGTTTCTTGGGACGTCTTTTTCGGCACCGATACGATGGTTGTTTATTCGAAACACAACGATGCGGTTGATGTGGTGAGAGACCAGTTAAGATGAGAGTGAGAACCGATGGCAGCTGCTGGAAGCTGGTTAATATATGTCTTGAACAGCCATGGTTTGATGTCGTCTTGCAGCCTCGTTTATGTTAGCCTTGACAAAGCGCGCCGTATCCGTTATCATCGTCACAGAGAAGTGGGGCTGGGGTGGTGATATTTTTCCGGTCGAAACGCACATAAAACTCGTAGAGCTTATCTCGGAGGCTAGTGTCTTCACTGTCGGCGGACAGACAACGCTCTTTATTGTACTGAGAAATTAAGCTCATTTGCGCGCACAGCTTTCTGAGTCCTTAGCACTCAGAGAGGCTTCAAATAATAAGCTCTGTATGACGGACATAATAAATATGTACAGTATTAAAATGTTTTAAAAATTCAACCACAAAAATGAATGCATATCTCTGGAGACAATTCAAATTGAGGCTCTGTTTAAAAGTATGACGCAGGCAGAACAAATTTGAAAAGGCAGCAATCACTGATGCTTTCACGGCCAACTACCGTGAGACTTTTAACATTGAAAAGGTTATGTTTCTATTCTTTGTAAAGCTGATAGAGCAAACTGATTTTAAAAGCGCAACTCGATATTCTTCCATGAGATCATAAACCAGTTCTATTATGATTAATGTTGGACTTTGTTTCGGTTGTTGAAAATAAAGCGCCGTTTGAAGTGAGACCTTGTGTGTAAAAAGGACTTTGATAAACATTAACTCATAAACTGTAATATAAAGACATTATTACTGACTATAATCGGATTCAAATTAGTGGGTGTACCGAATTTAAACTTAAAGTAAAGCAGGATTGGATACTATCAAAACTTTGTATGATGAGTTAAAATAGCAAGAAGTAATAATGTCGCAACATTTATGCACCTGTATACTTATTTATGAAAAGACTAAACGGATAAAAATGTTCTTTCGTTTCAATTTGTGTTCTGGGATTTTTTATTTTTATGAAACTGGGATTAAAAACACAGATAAAAAAGTAACTTGAGAAAAATGCAGCAATAAAAGTAGAGCACAGACTTTGAAACCCTTCATCATTTGGTATACCATTTAATACATACCGCGCGTATTAACTGAGAGTGAAGGATGTCCCATTGCTCCCGAAACAGTTCTTGCGCAGTGATTAGATTTAGGTCTAAGTCCTGATTGGCTGCGTCAGCAGTTGCCTCTCTAGTTTCTTGCTCGATAATATCCTCTACGCCGTCATTGTTTATTGAATTAATTGGATTTCCTCGCTGCCAAAAAGGCATTGTTTCCTTGTCTGCACATAGACACTTAAAGTAATTCGCAATCTATCATGGCTAACGGGTGAATTGCATATGAAGTGTTCATTCCACAAACAACAAATGTTTTAACCTTGTTTAAGGCCATAATATGTTTCATGGAATCAAGCATTGTGCTATTTCAGTTAAAGTCCTTATCTAGTTTCATTTGCATATATATATATAATGAATTTCTGAAAAAAATTAGGTTTAAGAAGTCGAGGAAACTGGCTATTTAGAATAATGAGTATAAATACTTAACATGAAGACAACACAACTTTCCACTAGGCAGCCATCTCTGTTGGCAGTTTTCATGGGTAATTCGGTTCCATCACACATACCAGTAGCTTAAAGAGGTAACCTTTGATGCCAAAAGTCAGACACATTACAATTCTTGTTAAAGTAGAACACAACCTGGACAAGCAACATTTACGGAAAACCGTATCCAGGTCTCATGCTGAGAAATTTGAATATCAATGTTATTATCAAGACTAGTTTCATTGAGCCTGCATAATTTTTTCACGCACCAAACTTACTGCTGCTCTGACTGTTTTAAACACAATAAAGCTAGTTGTAACACAGCAAGACTTCTTACTCATGCCAAATCTAACAGAACGGAAAAGCTTATTTTTTATTGATCTGATCCAAAAGTGTGAGGACCACTGGTCACAGATGTTTGTGTCAACTTGTCTAATGATTCTAACGACCGGGCACAAAACGCTTGCCTCTGCTGACACACAAAATATCCGTTAATATCTATACAACCTATTTGTCTCCGAGTGTAGCTTTATGTACAAACAAACGGTAATTGTGTAAACGTATTTTTCTAGAGAGGCCAGGTAAATTGCGCGTGGCTTGGTGTACAATGCTTCTTCTAGACTCTGCTTTTGTTGTCAAATCAATTGTTTGTGCTCTCCCTTGTACCCGCATCGCAAAAACATGTTTACACGATTATTGTATCGGAAAGATTGGATTTGGATAATTTTGTTCTTATGAAGCATTAAGGGCATCGTGTGTTCAAATCATAGCATGCTGGTGAAAATGCTCTGAAATAATAAAAGAGAAACTTCTTTTTTTTAATCATATTTTAATGTTTGAACTATCATAACAAGCAACATTTTTACTTTTGTTCCTTTTCAGTTGAGTTTATATCGTTATATCATGTTTATAATCTTGAAGAAGATGTTGAAAAGTTAGAGCTACTTCTTACAAGCTCTTGAGCCTCGTTTTAGGGTGTTAGTTTTTTGTTTATGTAATTCAGCTGATAGCAATAGCGGGTGGTCTTCATCTACATCTACCTCATTATAGTACCGGTATCATAAATTTACTACTTTCTGAACCACTTTGACGTGAGCTTTATGAAGAGAATTTCTGTTCGGCATTTTAGTCTGCCATAAGGTTTTTATAATGCTGGGAATGGTTTGATATTTTCAGAATTTAGTTGACAATTTGGTAACCTAAAAGACGTTATGGAAAACAGTCTGAACATCAATTTTGCCTTCTAAAACAACGCTCTTAAGTAAGAAGTATATGTACTAAATCTAATGACTGTTATCTCCCGTCAAAGATTAAACGCCAGGATAGAACGAAGCATTTTACAAAATGTGTCCAAAGTTAAAGTTATAAAACTAGTGAACAGGCAGCTTTAGATGCTGCTGTTTTTACAAGTTAAAAAATAAAGTTTAAATCGGAATTTGTTTCGAAAACCGCGTTGCGCCATAGATCTGCCTCTTACGTAACTAGGTGGTATACCAAACTGCAGTATGTCATAATCTTTGTCTGGATTTATTGCTCCGTATCATTCCAACGTGACCGAAAAAGGAATCACCATTTTTGCCATTTTCTTTTCAATGAGAAGTGTGTATAGAGATTAGAAATCGTATGGCCACGACTCTGTGGCTCAAACTTAGCTTGAAAAAAAAAACGAACATAAATAAAAGTAGCACAACTTTTATTATCGCACATATTTTGTAAAGTTAATATTTTTTAAGTATTTTTCTTTTCAATATACACCATAAATCTATGAAAAAACATATTTCTTATTTCACATGTCTCGAGACTGACCCATGAGTCAACTTGCCGTGCATGTTAAAAACTCCTTTATCACAGTGTTGTCTTGACAACAGTGTTTTATTAACAGGTTCCACGTATAATCATAACAGTATATCAAAACGATAATCACTTGAAAAGTTTTTGGTAAATCCACACGTAACATGCAAGCACAGCACAAAAAATAGGTTTTATATTTGTCGTGTTTTGTTTAACAGCATCAAATAAAAATCGCACGAAAGAGCCACAAGGTCAACTTAAGATTATATAAGTAGAATCAGTTTGGGTTCTGATTATCTAGTGAGGATATGATACTAAAACTCGAAAAGTTTTGCAACCAATTTGATCAGTTTAAGTGCAGGCGTGATTGAAAAGCGCTGAGTAGCATTAAAAAACGGAGTTTAGGACATCAAATTTCAGTGTTTGCAGCACTGTCAGTGTAAATGAAGCAAACACAGAATCAACACAGTTAAGTCGAGCCATTTTTGAACCTATGTGATGAATATACTTTGAGAGCTAAACCCTTTAGATGTGATCGCAATAACGTGGGCAGATAACTAAAATCTGTTCACACTCACGATAACACGTTATATGTCAACCGGTATTAAGATCCGGGGTAGATTCGCAGTTGCCCGTGACGATACCTTGCGTTGACTATGTTTTTCTACATACTCGTGAGTTAATTTCACGCACATACTGTGAGGAACGCCCAGCGAATGTGACTAACATGCGGGATGCCAATAATTAATTACATTGATCTTTAACTGGTCTGAACCGCGTTCGCTACAGCTGGGGCAAAAATTACTAAATCTATTAACGCAGTAAAAATACACAGTTTACAGAAGCGATATCAATAAGAACATCTGACCTACTATCTCTACTGACGATTCAGCCCAAGGCTAAGAATGTTTTAATAAAGTTGCATAAATCCCACTACCACCATTATAAAGTGGTTTCTTTTCTCAAATTAGTCTATACAGAAAAAGGAGCCTGACTTTGATGCCGTAATGACAGGGAACCTTGCTCTAGCAAACACAAAAATCTTATTACAGATAGTCATTATAATTTCAATCTCTTCCAATGACTTTTCTCAATTCAGTACAAACTGTTATGCAATTTAGACTTTAGCCTTAAAGATCAGATAGGGTTATGATTTAATTACACTCGCCTCATCTACCGATCTAATAATATTCATTACAAACGGCTTGATACGTTTTATGAGTAATTAACAAACTCATAAAAACAAAATTACTTAGTCAGTATAATGAGATAAATTTACAAAAAAGCGCGTAAACAATTATGAAAAAACCACATGGCTTATGTAATCTTAAAGCACGCAAAATATCAAGGTATTAAGTATTGATAGCACTAGTCTACGTAATTCTCTTTAGGAAAATATAATTATTGTTTTACTAGCTGAATGCCCGATTATGCTCGTGATGAAGTAGTCACCTCAATACAATAGTTCCAGGAATCTCTTTGTATACCACTTTTCTGGTTTTTCCATTTGTTGATAGGTGGTATATCGATGTTGTGTCGCCAGTCCTTGATAGAGCAAGATAAAGCATCCCATGGCTGAAGATTGATTGGAGTACATGGATACCAACAATTTTCAAGGACTGACCTTGCACTTTATTGATGGTCATACTAAAGCATGTTTGTAAGGGAAGCTGCAATAAAAAGGGTAATGACGTTTCCGATGGCTGGAGGATGATGCGTGGTATGTAGTGTCGTCTTATGTCAGTGGACGTACTCAGTGTATTATGATAAACAGCCAGACTTTTTCTGTATTTGACCTAAAATACGGAGTTCCCCAAGGATCTGTGTTAGGACCTGTCCTGTACACCATGTATACAAAACCTTTAGGCGCACTTATTCAAAGTTTTGATTTATGTTATCACATGTACGCTGATGACACCCAAGTGTATTCCTCCTCATGTCCAAAAAATCTCTCTACCTTAATAAAAAAATTTGAAACTTGCATATCGCATATTAAGAATTGGATGATCGTTAATAAACTAAACATGAATGAAGACAAGACAGAGCTTCTAGCATGTAGCATTGATAGGAAAGCTTCTCCATTTGCTATTGATCACGTGTACATTGATAAGGATAAGAGACTGTTCTCTATAAAAGCTAAAAATCTTGGTGTTTATTTTGTTGCGAAGTTGTCAATGACCCATCATATCAATCATTTTGCCCAAATCATGTTCTTGGAGCTACGCAGATTAAACAGATTAGATCTTTTTTAAATGAAGAACCTGTGAAAACTCTTGTCTCTTCTTTCATCCTATCTAGACTAGACTACTGCAATTCCTTGTTATATGGTTTACCCATGGACACCCTAAAGAGGCTTCAGCTGCTTAAGAACAAAGCTGCCCGTCTCATTATGAAAAAACGCAAAATTGATCATG
>BMAT01002294.1:111683-124659 GCA_019649035.1 Elysia marginata | reverse complement strand
TAGTTGAAAAGAGACGTTAAAATTCAAACAACCAACCAACCAATCGAATCATACCAAGGGCAGACATTTCGGGCATTTCCACTTGAAAGCCTACGTCTCTTCACAGCTAATTTCATACCTTTAAATTATTTCAGTCATTTGAAGGGTTTTAAACAGTTACACAACAAACTCTGGAAATCGTAGTTTGGGTCTCATGAAACTCTAGCTAAAGATACCGTTGTTGGAAACGTTTTAACAACTGTAAACAGGGATAAAGGAAGGAGAGTGGATACTGTGAATTTATTTTTGAACCAGTAGTACAGAATTCGCGGTCTGTTGTGCTGTTGTAGAAATTGGCGTCCGTTATGACTCTTTAACCCTATTAAACCGAATTAGGCTATGTGCTAATGTCACTGAATCAATCCTTTTTTTCTGGTTACTGGGCTGTTCAAGAACATTAAGAGTACAGACTCTGTCGACCATGTTGCCAACGAAATACTTGTATTCAAACTGCTTGCTTGTAAAAGTAATTTAAATGGAAATTTTTAATCTTAGAAAAGTTTTGTCCATCATTGTACCAGATATCGATCGACGAGTCAGGTCCAATGTACCCACATCAAGTCTTTGTATGCCTAAATTAGGAATTGTACATGCACTTAAAACTAAAGAACGGTGACCAAAGCGGTATCTATATATTTTATATACATGTAGGTTTGTAGGGTCTTTCTGCGTGCGTTTGTGTGTGCGTGTGTGTGTATTTGAGATTCACACCTCGCAGACTTTATGTAGAGGTCTGAAAATTTACGTAGCTATTTAAACCGATCCCGGTCCCCTACTAGGCGTAATTTTTAATTAAATTGAGGTATAGAAGATCTTATTATCAAGGACAGCTGTAGCTAGAAAGATGATTTTGAGAGAAGAAGAAAATTTCTGATGAGATACAAATTTCCTATTCAAAGTTGGACATCCCAGACGCAATTATGTGGGAACATGAAGAAAAGGCAACGTTTGGCACAGACCAGTCTATTACTCGACATGGTCGGGTACTTTTTTACGAGTAAAAGTTATACTTTACAAAAACAAAAAGAAAAGCGGCGCCAATCTCGCCCTTTAGCAGAATCTTCTGCACACGAATAAAAACAAAACTAAGTTGTATAGATCGACACAGAGCCAGATATGTATGATTTTGTAAAACGTCTAAGTTACTCACCGACAAGAGGTATTGTTTCTCTTCGTTGGACAGGTCGACATCCTTCCGGAAAACGCCCATCCCCAGAAAGTCTTCGCCCGTATCAATGCCGAGTTCTTCCATCATTCTGGGCGCGGCTTTAAGCAGGGATTCCCGATACGCCAGATACACTTTGTCCATATTGATACTGCCTGGTCTGCGCCCACACACCTTTAGGACATACAGAGATCGGGATAACGTATACCGTTTGCTAAAAATAACCAAAGTTAAGCAACGTAGCTGGAGTGGTAATGTGAATGTTTGTAAGAGAAAATTTAAAAAAGCTTTTGTTTCGAAACAAAACTTAGTATTAAAGTCAATTTGTAAAGAAAAATGAATGCAAACAAAAGAAAGCTAAAATCGTAATTCTTAACAAAAATACTACAAGGTTTGTAAGCTAAAATAAAAAAACAGAATACCGAAAAGACTTCAGAAAGTCACGAACAGCAGAGCTACTATTGTACAAAAGAAGGGGCTCGCAGGAGACTCGATGTCAATTTTAGAAACCCTAATGCTTTATTCAAGTCGTGGAGATTAGATTACATCACAGGATTTTGATCGTAGTGTCTCTAGTCCTATCATTTTCTCCATCTCTTTCTATCATGTGAATATATAAAAAGACACATTTCTTTGTTGCAAAAGTTGTTATCATCTTAAACAAGAAACGTGTGACAAGATATCAAGGGTAATATAATATCATAAGGAAACAAGTCTCTCATTGGCAGTGTTTATTATAGGTAATATAATTTACAACGATAGTTTCGGATTGTAATGACGCTCTGATATGAAATAGAAAAATTCAGTTTTTGCAAATCTGGTCTGGGAACACGATAGCAGTAGAGAAGAGAAAGTCTATCCTTAATAGAAAGAGAAATGGTTCCTAACTAGTCCAGTACCTTGCATTAGATCAATATTTGCAGAAAGTTATTTACAGGAATAATGAAGCGTAGTTCCGTGAATCGAGACTGTGAGTGTGATGCCATTAAATAAAAAGTAGGGAAAATGAGTTTACGACCATGCGTGTATGTTTTCTCAGTCTATAAATCCCATCATTTGAAAGTACTTGGGTTTGCTTTAAATTTAACAAATCAGTTCATAGTAGCAGCATTTCAAATATATCATCTACCAGGTCAGGTAAGAGTAGATGAGCTGTTGTAAAAACAACTCTAAAGATTTTTTAGAAAGTGGTAAACACAAGAGAGAATAAACCGGAAAGAAATAAAACATTCAATGTCTTTTACGCTCAGAGATAACAAAACAAAAAGACATAATAATCACCAGATAAAGGCGGTGAAAGATTTAAGAAAGATTGATAAAAGAAAAAGCAGAGGATAAATAGAGACTTGCCATTTTTCGGCTGTATAATTTGACCTGAAACTTAGAGTTGTGAAGAATTTGTCTCTAAAGACAGAGTATAATCGATAGAGATGAGAAAAAAAGGAAAGCATGACTCCAACAATAAAAGTAAAATATGACATGTTTAACACTGAACCAATTTCAAATCGAGCCAAGTACTACATTCCTCTAGGCATAGTGCTATGGTTAAAACTGATACCAATATAACTGTTTAGATATAACAGCGGACAAAAATGCTGAATACCAAACCGAGCCTTTATTTTCAGATATGTGAATGTAAAGAGTTTAACCTTCTACCAGCATTTAGCACAGATGGTGTGTGGATTGTCTGTCAAAAGTGGGTTTTGTACAATATTTTTCCAGAATTGGAAATTCAATCTTTTTCGTAAAGATATTGCTCTTCGGTGCTGCAATGCAAAATTTCCCTATAAAAACTATCATAAGGTGTAACAGGTTAAAATTTTAAGGACCAAGTTTATGTTCTTATATTTATCTTACGACCTGGAGTTTTAAGGACAGCAGGCAAGCTAAGGGTAATCTGTTGGATATCTTGATTTTATAAATTTAGTTATATTGTAAATGAAAAATAGGGAAGAAAACTAATAATGTATACCAACGACAGAGATTTTACACCCGTTTATGTCAATACCCAAACAAAACAAACATTCAAAGTATAATTACGAAAAAAGCACGCAGTCTAAAAGTGTATAAATCAGACAAGAACTTTAAAAAAGAAAAATTCTATTAGGGCTGATCCATGATGTCAGAGAAAAATATTGCAATGTCAGTTTAAATGAGTGTGTATATTTGTTTTTATCGTGTAGCCTAATAGAAGAAAATAAGCGAAAAAAAAATTATTTGCAGGTTCAAGAGTTCAAAATTTCCTGGTTCGAAAGGGTCAATGAAAAGCTTAATTAGTGAAGTTCGTCATTTTCATAATAATCGTCATTTTCATAAAGTCGCAAATCGTCTCTTGTTTCCCAAAGCACTGCTAATAAATCTGGAAACCGTGCAACTGCCGCAGACCCTGCTCTTGTGTTACAGATCCATAGTAAAACACTGACCATACAAAGCTGTTCGTCTCTGAATCATACAACACAATGGTGAGATGAAAAAAACTGCATTGGTTTCAGTATCAAACGAGAAATAAGATAGTTCTCATTTTGCAGTATCACTTTAAACAACGGAGCCATCTCAAAAACAGTAAATCATGACAAAATATCGCGATGTAGCTAGGAAGCTCATGGTATCGCTCCGGACATTAAACTTTATGATGGTGTTAGGTTGAAAGTTTGAACAAGAGCTGTAACAAATTCGTAGAGAAAACTGTTCTCCAAATAACCTCTCTATGCCTTGTTGCACTCGTTGAAAATGAGGACATTAAAAGCGACAATGATAATGTAACTGTTAGAGTGCGTTAAAGCTTGGGAGTTAAAAGCATTAACACATAACTTTTAAAAATTAACCCAAGATATTTGTGTTTTAGTTTTTAGTATAGTCAGGCCTGTAAAAACAGCCTATAAACTGCAGTTTTTTAACAAAACCAGAAAGTATATTAAAAGCTTTATTCTTTCCTGTATACAAAACAGCAATAAAAATCATATTCCCAGAAATGAACTAATATAACAACAAGAATAATTATCATAATTACTGTGTCCGCTACGGCAGTCAGTACTTGGTTTATTTTTGCTGGGTGCAGAAAACAGTAATAAAGAACGCTTCAGTACACACAATAGTAATTGCTTCTATTACACCAGTTTCGTAAACGAAAAGCTATGGTTTTAAGGATGGTTGGGTTTCTTTTGTTTTGACTGTCTTTGTGTCAGCTATTTCGAAAATTTTGCATGACTGCAATTCAAGGAAAAGTAATATTTTCCTCTAACGCGGCCCTTCCATGGCCTAGAATAACACCCTACCACCGGCTGGTATAACATTTGAGAAATAACTCTCTTAATATTCAATTAATATTTTAGAACAACTGCTATTAGTTTCTAAAACCAGGTACGTATTAAAACTCAATTCTTATGACATAGCACCACTGTCCTGAGGTCTTGGTCATCTCTTACGAGGAACAGTCTCGTCATTTGGCACTATTCAATATTCATTATTAGACAATTACAACAGGGCATCAAATTTTAAGTTGAATGCGCTACTGTTATTGGCTTGAGATCGATCGATGGCCGTACCAGTCATAATAGCTTTAATGTTAGTGTGCATGGAATTGTAAAGTGTTAACGCTATGACAACTTCAACCATGATGTTTGATGCGCTTATCAAGGAGATTACCTTGAGTCGGAACACAATCACCCACTTTTTTTAGTTGATGTAATTCCAGATAGTAAAATAAATATTGCGAGAAATTTAAACGTCTAGCAAAATAGCTCCAGATCATTAATTGACAATATTATTCACCTTAAGGATATCACTTAGTTACTAATGTAGAAGATTAAACGTAGTAAAGTGCTTTTTTTCACTTTTGGTGATAACTTATTTAAAGAAGCAGTTTCAAATGAACTTTCATACTTTTAAGAGCCAGATATTGGACAGCCATAAAAAAATGAACTAGTTCACCATGGTCATCAAGTTGTTAAAGCAAATGATTTAAATCGATAAAAATCTAATAACATTTGAAAACTTTTTATTCACTTTTGCTACCTCTGAATTTTTTCATAAATTATTTAAGCGTGCGCTTTAAATTTGACTGTAACTTTTGTTTTGCAGCATTCGCTTTAATCTTTTATTCCTCTGTGAATCCTAGCGCAAGTTTACAATGCGATTTTGTATACAGGCTTGATAATATGATGTCAAATTTACGTGTTAGAGTTCAATTATTATACAATTAAAATATATAAAAACTTTCCCTGTCAAGTTCAGGCAAAATGAGTGTAAACCACGACGTAGTTTGGTATGTTTTGAAAAAAATAAGACTTTAAAAAATATCAAGATTTCAAAGTTCAAAGTTGGGAGAAAAATTTCAGTATGTTTAAAAAAAAAAGTTTATGTCTGTTTAGATATGACTTTTAACATTTCAACATTTTTAGCTCTGAGGTGTCGATAGATTGTAAAAGGCTAATAGCACAAATTTAATTCACCCTCAAAAAACTAACATAACTGCAGTTTTACATCTACACAAACCTGAAGTTGGGTCTAAAACAGTATATGAAAGAAGGAAGTGAAGAATAAATTTAAAAAACTGGCCAAGTTTAAAGCATTTTTTACATTTAAATGCAATGAAGTTGTGAAAAGGTTATCATTCTCTTCTGTCAAGTAATTTATGTGTTTGCTAAGCTTTATGAATTCTAAAACGAGAATGATTTTAATGAATAATTTACCAACATCGCTTACACAAGTTTCTCTATTGTAGTTTATATTTTCGTGAATTTTTCCCGGGGATTTGCATGCTATTATAAAAACAAGTTCCACATAAATAACGACGTATTTGCATTCACGGTGTTATTTTACTCCAGTAATAGAAAACTTTGTCATTCAGTCTGTGAATATAGGCCGTGATAGCAGTATTTTTGTAAAGTAAAAGGTGGTCGTATTCTCACGAGCAAATTGCTGCCGTTCATTTCTCAAACTGTGAGAAAATTATATAATTCTCTCAGGTTATACATTTTTTTCAACACAACAAAGTACTTGTCGTTGAAACCCTTTTGTTTTTATTATGACAAAAGTGTAAGATGTTTAAAAACCTAATACTGTGACGGGGGTGGCAGAATCAACCTGAAGACTTGTTAACAACAAGAGAAAAAAATCCCCAGACGGTTCTGAATAAAAGCAGAACAATGATAATATTTCAATTAAAAAAAAAAAATGTCTGCAATAGTTTGTATTGTGTTGCATGATTAGACCCAGTTTTGTTGGAAAAATAAACCTACTAGTATTTTAATCTCTAGCCGTGGTCGACTGGAACTGCAAAAAACACCCATGTGACTGTCTAGTAAAATGAAAAAAAAACAAGACTTAAGAGGCTAGGAAACAACAAGGAGAACGTCAACCAGTAAAACAAACAGCGTTGTTACAAGAGAAGCAGGTTTGTTAAGTCTAGCAATCACAGTGGGGATTCCCCCTACCCACCGGAACTGGACAAAAATACATCCCTGATTGATTGTAGAGTGTCGTGGGGATTTGACTATCCTGGACCGTTGTGTTTCTTGTAGGGTTTCTCCCGGATTCTGGTCTGCGCTTGATTGAAGGTGGGAGATCAGCCCGGGCGGCCGCACACGATGCTTTTTGTTTGTTTTTAAGACATATCACTGAATAGAATGTACTTTGGTAGGAGCAATAGTGCGCTTGGATTATGATGGCGGTGGCTTCAAAAGGTTCGAAAAGATAAAAAAAAAAACGGTACACATTGTCACCTAGGAGGTGGGACGATTCAGGGTTGACAGAACCATTGTCAAAACTGTCAGATCAGTTATTTTCTGCAGCCATGGCTCTCGGCTTTATAACAAAACAAAATTGACGAAACCAAAAGTTAAACATACAGAATTGGAGAGACAGAAGAGAGACAGGCAGAGAGATAAGAGAGAAAGAGATAGAGAGAGAGACAGACAGACATAGCGGGTGAGTGTAATTGGGGGCAGGGGGAGGACAAAACGCAAAGGCTGAGGTGGAGAGAGAAGAAACGGAGATAGAGGAAGATGCAGTGAAGAAAGGGACGTATTGGTTACAGCTGAAGAAAGTGTAGATTGTCATAAAGCATGCAATCACAAAAGCGAAGAGAGAGAGAGAGAGAGAGAGAGAGAGAGAGAGAGAGAGAGAGAGAGAAATGTATAATACTGCTTTACAAGGCAACATGACCAACTTGCATGAGGCATACCAAAACATTATTAATAAGAACAAATACAAAAGTTGTGCTAGGGGTCTATTGAGTAAACTTCCTGTTTTCTAAGGGTGTCATCCATTCGTGCAAAACTTTTGGCATAGTCTTTTAACTTTTTTTTTTGGTGTGATAAGATTTGACAGTCTGTCAAGATATTAATTTGAAGCAAAACAACAGCAACAAAAGAGAAAACTTACACAGCGAAATTCGGCGCGATAACTGCTCTCATTTGGCCATATAACAAAAGACGATGGTTTATGATTGTTTTAAAATTGATTGTAGCATACAGCCTTTAAATATCAGCATCAGGTAATCGGGTTTGGCTAAAGTGATCAAATTTCGTTCAGAAGTCAGTAGGCTTTAAGTGGAAATGCCCAAAATGTCTGCCTTTAGTATGATTCGAACCTTCGATTTATAGTACCTTTGGCATCCACCGCTATAGCTTATCGCTACTAAGTTTAAAGATAAGCAAGTCAATTTTTTTAAAGTAAGGCATGTATTTTAGCTCTAAAAATAGTGACAAAACAAATAGTGTTTCGTTACTATATTTAGAGCTAAAATATATAACTTACTTTAAAAATATTGACTTGCTTATCCAAACAGCTTTACTGCGACTCCTTTTCAATTAACTAAGTTTAAAGATATTGCACAAAATTAGACAGCCATGCTTTTACCACTTGTTGCACAAGTCTTAAAAATTTCTTTAAATAAAGTGATTTATGAAATGTTTAAAAGAATATTTTTGTTACAGAAGGCATTTTATAACTTTTAGAGACAACAAATATTTTTTCCTCATCAGACTAATCCCACTGTTTCGGTATCAAAGTAACGAGCATCAGGCTTACAAGTTTCCCAATAAGCGCAGTAATCTGGGACTGAGCGTGAGAGAGAGATGCGGGAACTTACCACATAGTTCTAGTTAAGATCATTACATTCTCAGATCTACTATCCAAGGTTAACATTGTACTTTATGATTAGAAGTACTTTTTGAAAAGGTGTCCGGCCTTTTCAGGACAGCTTTATTTTCCGACCTATCATGTTGCTTATCATCCTTTATAACAGCTAATCTTCACAAGTCCTCGCTTTTTTCTATATATGTCTCTCTTCTTCAACCCCCTCCCTCATTTTTGCGCTCTTTGTTGCAAATAAATCTTACTTTGATACATTTTGCTACTGTTAAACAAATTGCAAAATAACTATATTGTGCTTGTTGAAAATTGTCTGAAGTCTTACGAGCGGTATGAACTTTTATAGTTCACAATATCTATACACGATCGCTAGTTTTTGGTTTGACTTTATGTTTATTATTATCTCTGTCTCTATATCCTTCAGAATACCATGATTAAACAAGCTACAGACCTCCACAAGCCACTGTTCTCATGATGACAATTTGAAATCTCCGGCTGTCTCGCTGCTTTTCTTTACTGATCATGGCTAATGATGATTACCAATGTTTACAGCTGGACATATTGTCAGTAAAGAACAACCTCATTTGACAACAAATGATAATCTGAAGCACGGACTTATTTGAAGACTATTGTAGTCTGGTTTATCCTCTTTGTCTTGGTTGTATCTATTATCATCTCCACCACGCGCGCTGTATGATTAAGCCGTATGACTTCGAACTGGCAAATTGAGTGTATTGTCTGCTCTGAAAAGAAAACGTCGATGGCAGGATTGTGTTTGTATACACTCGCCAGTGGAGAAGGGCATAACATGTACACTGCAGCATGGGGTAAAGAAAGTACGAAACTGGAAAATATCATTTTTAACTTAGAACGAAGATGCCTTTTACTGTCCTACAAAATTATTTCTTTTCTAGAAAACTTGTATTTTTTCTTTTTATTCGTGTTTTATATCTGTTCTCTAATGCTTTTATTGATGTAAGATTTTTGTAAATGTCTAGCTTTTTATTAAATAATTCATTTAGTTTTCTGTGTGAAATAAAATTAATACCCTGTCCTCTTTAAATGTGCTTGGTGCTTTTGGTGAAATGGCTGCTATTTATCTCTACCAATACGCTGTGAATATCTCCCAGCTATCGTCTTCCGAAATGAGTTTTTTTTTTCTGTAAAGTAAACTACCATTGCGATTCAGTGTAGGCCTACGCGGGGGAAAAGTTTTGAAATTTTGGCTGGCAAGATTTGGAGTAAACCAACACTTGGCTCATGGTTCTGATATTCTGAAAAGTGTCAACTGTAAATATCTTAAAAATTAAAGGAATTTCTTCTTTAAATCATAAGTATTTACGAAGATTTTCTGTTAATGTTATTTAGTTTTCTTTTTAACCTGAAGTCTTATTAACTTGATTTTTGGTATAAACTACAAAATCATAATGACATTGAGCATAAAAACCTTAAAATAATATTTTTCGAAAATTCAAGACAAAGAGCAATAATTTGTGTATGTTCGGCATTATTTAAGCCCAATATTTAAAAGATCAATTTTAACAGGATACTTCCACTCAGATTAGGAGGTCGAAAATAGAAGAATACAAAAAAAAAACGTAACACTATTTTTCAATATAAAAAAGGATTGGAATAGTAATGTTGCAGGAGGGGGGGATGTTTTTACCTCTGTAGGCGACACTCGGCGTGCTATCAGCGCCACCGCTGTTCCACAACAAATTGATGGATCGCGTGGAAAAGGAAATGGAATTCTTTGTGTGTGTTGTCTCCACAGAATTGTCAGTTAATATTGCCTCGTCCTTCCAAGAATTGGGTTAAAAAAGGGGGAAAGGCGTAGGAGGAACTTTCTGATTTTAAATAGAACCTTTTTGGATGCTTAAGAAACTGAGTAACTAGTAGTGTTTTTAATTCTTTTTTTAATGTCTTTTCATAGGACATAAATCGTGTGTGTTCTGGTGGGTTTTTTTTAATATGGTATTATTATGTATTGAAACAAATATTTTCTTTTAACAAAAAATGCACCCTTGCAATAATCAAGAATTATATATCGTATGAATAATTTTATTGCGCTTTAGTTTGTGTTCAAAATGCTAGATAAAAGCTACTCTAATGAAAAATAACTTCGTCACTGAGAAGAAATGCGACACTAGCTTACAACGAAAACCTAAAAAGTCGACTTCATACAATAGCATGAGTGCGTGGTCCTAAAAAAACGTTTTAAAAATAATATGAATGACTGGAAGTTGTAAGTCCAGTGAACTTGGTTAAAAAAGGAGTCTAAATAATTTGAAATAGCAAAAATATACAGATGTCACTTTTTCATTTTTTTAAAGGTCTGTATCTTAATTCCTTTAACCTTTGAATTCTTTGAAGGAAAAAATTATTTTCACTTTGAGAACTTAAACTTTTGTCCATTTTTATTTCACTTTGAGAACTTGATCTTAGTTCAATTTCTACAAGTTGAGACTCACGACTCTGCCGGTACAAACTGGCAAATAGTTTTTCGCTTATTACTTTTACTGTTTTACTGTGACATACATTTTACCCAAGAAATCTGGAGGGAAAAAAACAATATAAGAAGTACTTTGTGTCAAGCTTTTGTCTTCAGGAAGTATTTAAAGACGTACAAGTGAGAAAATTATACAGCTGAACAAATAGTTTTGAGTTCTTTACTATGCCTCTTGATCAATTTTTTGGTGATAATGTTTCTCAAAAGCCTTACTTAAGACGGATTTTCTAAATAACTTGGAAAAAATAGAAGTAATTATCTCTGTTCGCTTTGCCACTATGCGATTGAGGAATTACAAATAATTTGCCGAGATTTAGGAGCTCATGTTTTCTTTTATGATGATCTTTTATAAAATACTTAGCTGCTTAGGTTTTACTGTGTTTCTGAGGTGTTGAAGATGTCTGATTGAAACATTGATTGTGTGTCAAACAGTGACAAACTATAATGGCGGTCTCTTATTTTTTCAAAGTCAAAGAGAGAGGCATAGGACAGAAAGAGCAAGTGAGAAATAAAGAAGGAGAGAGATAAGATGAGAAACGCACAGATGGACATAGAGAGGCATATTTAGAGACATTAGACATAAATGATAGTTATGAGGTTTTGTATAAAGGAAGAAAAGAGAAATTTGAGAAGGGAGTACTATATTGAATTCGAAAGAAAGACAAGTCAGCTAACATAAATTTGAGAAAAAGAAAATGAGTTTAAGTAAGAGGCATACCGAAAACGAGTCACAGAAATTTGTAGAAGTAATTATATATTTATTTTAAACAGTGAAACCTTGTCATAGTTTCATAAAATAAAACTTAGAACGCAGCACAAACAGAATAGTAAAATTAAAGAAAAAAAATATAAAAAAGGAAATCACGATAGTTTTAAAATTATTGATAAATCTATATGAATTTGGTTTAGTACGTAACGTTTTTTCCGTCCGTAACTTTTTTTCATACAGCGTCACTTGCATAAAATAGCTAAGCATGACAATATAATGTGTCTGTAAAAACCAACGCAATGAAACATTTTATTTTACTTCACAACTGATTGTTTCGTTTTGCCTCATCTAGATATTATGTCTCCCCAATAGTACAAATAAGTTCCATGCCGGAAATCTAAATTTGAAAAGACGCCTTTTAAAAGTAAGTTTATGACCTTTTTTTAAAGTAAAAGAGGTTCTAATATCTTTCCATATTATTTTTATAATATCATGTAACTTGAAAGCGTTTGGAAGCCTAGAAACGTGTTGTTGAAAATATCAACGTCTTTCTATATTCTGAAAGCCACTAAACCCGGTGTATTTTTACCAGACGCAAGACAACTAAGTATTTTTTAAGATCAAACCTTTTTCTGGATTACATCGAGACTTTTTCTTTTTTTTTATTTTATAAAATATTTTACCATTGGATCAATACATGAATTTTGTTATGTCAACAAAACAGTTTCACCTATAAAGTGATCGATCCGATCAGTAAGATCAACCGGAAACAGATCTTGATCTCTATAGTCAAGTCTCTTAATTTCAAGTTAATCTTGACACGAAACTGTAAAACCGCAATTTCCGTCGCAAGCTGTTAAGTTATTGTCTGAGAGTTCACTTCCATCCATTTTCTTTCATTTAAAATATACAGATTTATATTTTCTCCAAAAGGCCAAAAGACAAGCGTGGCGTGAAATTAGCAGCGTGGCACGAAATCACCACTCTTCACAAAATTGGGTGCCACGTATGATTACATTGGAGCAAATTGCACCGCTTTCGTGATCCCACCGCATATATTTCCATGTAATTTGGGGAGTTTTTTAGTTTTTTTTCTCAACACAAATGCAATAATCTTTCTGTCTACCCGAGTTACACAAGTAAAGGTTTCCATATCATCCTATCGTGCAGTGAATAATCCACATCTAGTTTCGTGGCTCACTCTATAATACTACCCTTTATAGTTTAGGCTTGGAAAACTGTATTATGAGAACAGCGCATTCGCATTTAACAACTTTTTTTCTTCGAAATCCACTATTAGTATATTGATCACAATTTGGAATAGCTCACCTCCAGATTTTGCTAGTTCAACGGGCTGCATCTTTACTTTTTTAAACCTGTGTTCCTATTATAGATGAAACTGTATAATTATAACACAAAGGTGATGCCCCCCCTCTCCCTCTCTCTCTCTCTCTCTCTC
>BMAT01002294.1:90414-104188 GCA_019649035.1 Elysia marginata | reverse complement strand
TAGTATTTCTAAACCCTCCGCTCCAATGAGTCGCGAGGTAGCACTTCCTCATTATCAAACAGATTCCAAAAAGAGGACGATAATAGAAAGATGATGACAAAGAGTATGAGGGTGATGAGTTTAGAGTTGAGCATTTTATGAAACAAAAGATTGTTTAAACGCATTATCCCGTCTAGAAAACTTGCCCAATAACATTGAGGCCCGAACCATAATAATTATGAAAAATGCCTCAGTGTTTAAGATGACAGGAAGCTTTCTTTGGCTTTGCAATAATTAACTTATGCGTTTCACAATGGGTATCAATGTCTAAAACGTTCCTGGTAAAACTCTTTTTGGCAAAAACGTGTAATTATTTAAGTAAGCCATTTCCATAAGCCGTTATAAAACAATTAGGCAGTCTGCTCTAAAATGAAGTCGTATAATCAATGAAGATGCTCAGGCTGCAGAATGTATTATACTGAATTTCAACGAAATTTTTTTATCCTGACGATTCTGCCTTTCACGCAAGGGGGTTGGTAATAAAATAATTACTCATTCGGGGATTCGAGAAGGAGTGAAGATTTAAAGAAGCACCACCAAAACATTTAAATCTGCATGGCAGATGAAATTTTTTAGGCCATGAAGCTGAAAGTCGGTTTTACAATATACTAAATCGATATTTTTATGAATCCTTATTAAGGTAGGGTAAAGGAAGGTAAGAGTAAAACGAAAGAACGAAAGTGGACAAGAGCTAAAGGCATGAGAGAGAGAGAGAGAGAGAGAGAGAGAGAGAGAGAGAGATATCAAGGGAGAGAAGAGAGAGTAGATGAAGATAGATGGGGCGGGGGCCATTCTAATTGGTGCATGGGGTATAAGAGTAAGAAAGGCAAAAAGATAATGAAGGAGAGAAAGAAAGAGTTACGCATGTCTTTGTGCGCCGACAAAAGGGAAGAAGAAAGGGAGCCAGTGCATAGTATTTACATGTATTTACATGATATTTTAAGAAATCGTCTATAAACCCCTTTGCACGTTAAAAATTATAAAATATACAGTCTTCCAACATTTTAAAACAACAATTATACTTTTGTCAAACATTTTATGCCAGGTATGAATAAATTGAACCATAGCCAATTTTTGAAGATATTTGTTACTTTTAGAAT
This sequence comes from Elysia marginata, assembly GCA_019649035.1. Taxonomy (NCBI): domain Eukaryota; kingdom Metazoa; phylum Mollusca; class Gastropoda; family Plakobranchidae; genus Elysia; species Elysia marginata. Next base: position 103,049 of record BMAT01002294.1, on the reverse strand, counting down.
CACTCCATCTTCTCTTTTGCAAGATAGCATTTCTAACACTGTGCAGGTCCAACATCACTTTCATGATTGGAGGTTTGTACAGGAATATCTGAGAGTGACGGAATTTGGTCAGTGGCTGAACTTTTTGTATGACCTGTCGATTCAATCACATTTTTTTGCACTGACCGTGCTACAATAGGTACACGTGCATGTTAGGAAGTAACTTTAGTACTGTTGTCTTCGGGTGAAAAGGTCACGCAGCATAGGTGAGCTTTGATGTGAGCGTAGAACAACATCTGGTATATTGTTTTGTCAAACGAGTTTTTGTGGATTCATTTTCAGTGGATTTTTATCAAATGCAAAGCTTTAGTAACCAACGCGTCCGTTATCTGAGCTTATACATGTAGTGTTGTCTTATAGCATTATCAAATACGAAATAATAATAAAGCTTGGACCTGATTACAACAATAACCAGACAGTTTTGCAAAAAATGATCCCGTTTAAAAAATCTGTTGTCAAAGAAGCCATTTCTTATCCATAAACAGATTAGAATCCCACTTACAAATTTATATCCCATAGCCCCCCCCCCCCCCATTCCCATCTAGTTTATTTTTAGATTGGCATTTTAATTAGGAAGTTTTTTCAAGTCAAAATGTTTAGAAAAGGATACATTCTAAATATTTAAAATATGTTCAACTTAATGCTAATACCGAAAAAAGTCATAAGGCATACAGTTTTAGCTTATACCGGGTATATAGAAGTATTTTAACTATTCGATATACAAACTAGAACTAGACGATAGCCTGGGATGAAATTTAACAAAAGAATCACGAAAACTCTTTTAAGATGAAAAGTTAATTTGTTTTCAGATTTATAATCTCTCTCTCTTTCTGTCTCTGTCTGTCTGTCTGCCTGCCTGCCTTTCTGTCTGTGTGTCTGTGTCTCTCTCTGTTTCCCTCTCTCCTGTCTATATAATCTCTCCCTCCTTAAATTCCACAGCAATGGTAGCGGCTTGCGAGGGTGCTGACCTGGGCGCTTCTGTTTCTCCAGGAGTCCAGTTTCCATAGAGCGTGATGGGGAAGCTCACCGGGAGAAGCAGATTAGATCTTAGAACAGCCGACCACCCGTTGTTTATTGTCAACACCAGGGGTTTCATAAGGCTTTTGGGGGTTTGGTCTTCTGACAAAATGTCAAAATAAACAACCGATGGTCTGTATTACCTTGAGTGACCCTTCTCGGGATTAGCATTAACTTGAACATCTTGTGAATATTAAGAATGTACCGCTATCCTTTTTTATCGTTAAGTTTTTCTCTCGCTTTCATCAAAGTTTGTCTGAATATGAAAACGTTTACAAAATGTGTTCAAATACTGTTCAATGATGATTTGTTGTCTTCCCGAATTTTTTCCAAGCTAATCGTTTATTAAGCAGGCCTTTTGTTATTTTTCCTGCTAGAATAATTTAATTCTTTGAAGAAGGCTTCTGTGTTCGTCACTGACTTTTTAATTATAATTCTGATTACCTTTAAGCGAAATCCTTTAATTGAATTAAAACATGCACAATTGAAAAGTTTAGTCTTATGTTTGTGAGCACAATTGAAAAGTTTAGTCTTATATTTGTGAGCTAGTATAGGCATCATAGTTAAATGTTTTAAATAAAACATTGTACTTTGAGAGAGTAATATAATAATCATATGCGAGGTTTTTGTAGATCTTTTTTTCAGACTCACAAAAACTGATCACAAACTTGTGATGGTTACAGGGTGCTGTTTTCGTTTCGAAATCACAGGCGTTCTTGCAACTTAATAAGTCTGACAGCCAAACAGTATCATATGTATGCACCTGATGTGATGTTGAAAACAGAGATTTACAGCTTTGCATGTGTCGATGCAAATGAGCGCAAAATAACATCACAGGCTATGTAAAAGCATTCAACTTCCCTCAGCCAACCTGCGTTACAAGTACATGAAGAATATTTTGTTACCTTAGAAATACAAACAAAACCTTGGGTTCAGTAGGCTTTGTAGCCTCCCTTAGTTTCTTTTGTCGATTAGAGACCATTGGTTTAGATAAGTTTGTTTTCTCATTGGTTATGCATATACTTTTCTAAAATTCTTACGGTATTAATGATTAAATGTAAATCAGACAAATAGAACTAAACTGAATCATTTTCGAAGAGGTTGAGTATCCATTAACGAAGTGTGAACTATGATTTTAATTTAGGAGATAAAAACACAATCTGAGAGGTTTTTAATTGAAAAAGAAGTAAGAGGACGGAAAAGGGTAAAAAAAAAAAATTAATCTCACCTAAATAATTCATCACTAACATACTTTGCACCACAACCTTTTTGTCTGCACAACATCAACAAAAAGAAAACGGCATTAGTTTCAGTCCTTTTCATATCTTGTCAATACATATTCTTGTGAAGACAAGACTTTCACTTTTGTTAAAAGAGTGTTTGGATGTACTATATCAAAATCCATTAACTTTCTTTCTAAACTTTTAGCAGTGATTTGCTGTGGAGTGATTTGGATGTGACGATTAACTTATCTTTCAGGAGCACTTTGCTTCTGGCAAAGCCAGCGCCAATAATCACTCCTCCTTATTTGAAACTGTCTCAACTAATGTGATTTTGTGATGAATAATTGTTTATAAGCCTGAATTAATGTAAAACAATGATTTTTAAACCATTGTATTTTTAAAAACCTATTACTTGTATACCCCTTTTTAATATAACCTCTGTCGGTGTTTTTAAAAATCTGCTTATTTTATGTGTCTCTTATTTGAAAAAAAGTAGACACATGCACGGGTTCAAAAAATACAATTTTCGGGGGCCAATGGCAATGTATACTGAATAATATCAATCACAGTTTACTCTTCCTCTTCTTCTTTTTCTCTTCTACTACTACTTCTTTTTTTTCTTCTTTCTTTCTTTTAACTCTGCACTTCACAAATATATTCTATACACCTGAGACAAGCAAGAAATGTAACACCGCTCATCATAAATACATACACATAGAACCAGGAGAACGCCATCCGAAGCCGTTACCCTATCACTCGCTGTGCTAGTCACTCAGCTGAGGCAAACTTGGAATTCAGCAAAATGAAAATGAGCTTTCCGCCTCTAGGGAGACAGTGAGATATGAGGCGTCAAACCCGAAGAAGCGCGAGAGAAGGTCAATCCCCAGGCAAATTCAAGGATTTACATGTTAAGCTTCGCAGAGAAATGCAAGGGGTTTAAAGGGAAAAAAGAGAAAAGCTGTGTATTTTCTAGAAATAAACTAAGTGCACATAAACTTTCCTTCTTCCATTAAAAAAATCATTTTGAAGAGGGCGACGAAATCCGTTAAGTTTCTAAGACGAAGTGAGTTTTAAAAAATGTCCTCTCGTATCCCAATGCCCGTTAGTTTTTTCTGTTGTGGTCTTTTTAAACAGAATGGCTAATTTGTAACTTGCCTCAGGGAACCTAAAACATCATGAACCTGTAGTAGAAATCAATACCATCCCCTTCAGAGCATTAAATACTTTGTTTGAGTCTATCGTCTGGAGGTCTGCTTTACCGGAAATACCATGCCGGGCCGAGAACACAACCAGCCGATGACGCACTTACCTCCTGCCGGCCCCAGGACCCGTAGGAACCAGTGGGGAGCGGAGAAACTTACGACCACCGTTCAACCGGCGGCAGGACTTGTGCTAAATCTATTCATACGTTGTTTTCTTTGTTTGGACTGAGTAATTTTCGTTTGAGTACTGGTTACACAATTTACTCATATAATGTAGATTTTACATTGCCCCGATACGATATATTTCGATAAAAATAAGAAACAGATTAGGATGAAAAAATATCAAAACATAATCGAGATATTTAAAACGATAAAATCCCATTGCTTTTTGTCTCGACAGTGTGCCTTTTTTCTATACGAGTAGCGCAAACATTTTGCATTTCTTTTTTTAAACACCTACAATGTATGCGTCTAGATTTTTAAGAGCATAAAAATTAAATTCAACAACTAAATTGATTCATACTTTTTAATAGGGCTTTTTTAAAACGTTTAGCCCTACGCTATGTTAGCCCGTGCTCTTAAAGTTTTGCAGTTACATTTTGAAGCGTTTCACATAAAGCACTTTGAAGTCTATAGTTAAAACATTTTTGTCATATTTTTGCTTCAGAAATTCAAATCTACTCTAAGATCTATTAGCAAATTTTTAGCATCTATTGAAGAAGGCCAGCACGTCCTAAATTTAGGACAATTTACTCCAAAAATCCTTAATTGTCATAAAAATCTCAATAGCTACAAGGTATTAAACACTGGTCTTGCTTAATATACAACTAATTGAATAACTACCCATGCATCCTTTCTTTCTGATTTCACTGGAATTGACTGTGAAGTGCAATAACTGAATCCACCTGTCATAATTATTAGCCCTGGTTTATTTAGATTTTCACAGCTCACGGGTAAGTCTACAAATTAGACTAGTCTACCTAGCTCACCCCGAGCGCACTACCATGTTCTTGGGCTTAACCCAGGTCAAACTGCAGCAGAAGGTGACTGGAGCTGCTAATCTGCAATGTTGGAGCCGATAATGGTAAACGATTGCCAATAAGTAGCAGAATGGAAATGGTTAGTCGTGATGATCTTCCTTGCACGTTGACCCAAGCCTATTAAAAAGTAATAATTCTTTGCAAGCAAAGATTGGTTGTAATAATAACTGTTGTATTAACCTCATTCAAACGTGCATTAATTGATCTAATTTAACCAGTTATTGCTCCAAAAAGACAACTGATGTGTTTCAGAGCAAAATTAGGCCTACACCATTTTTGCTGTTTTCAAGCACAGTGTAGTTTTTTTTTCCTTTTCTGAGGTTGACTTGTTTTGAGATATCCAGTCAAATTAGTTTTTAAGTATTTAAAAATGCACCTGCACGATTTCGCAATAACAGATAGAAAATTGTACTTTCGCCAATAGCTAAAAATTAAAAAGAATACAAATTTTCTCGAAAATGTAACCCATCGATCACTCTGAGAACGCAGCAAAAATAAAGACACCACACAAACTATTGCTTACAATATTCAAATGCAACTCTTGCACAAAAACATACAGCAAGTTTATAATATTCGCCTAGAGTAACAGCTGTTAATGGAAAAGTCTAATCACGAGCGTCTTTTTCCTATATGAATCGCAAAATTATAAGTAAAATCTCGAGTTTTCCGTCTGTTGCTACCGATGACTGATTAGGTACATTGCTAATTGGACGAGTCTTCGCTGAACACATGGGTGAAAGAATGTAGTGAAAAGCTATAATAATCGGAAACAAGAGGTATCATTAGTGTAGACTTCCCGAACTTTCTCACCTAGGTGGCCAGCCACAATAATCAATGTGATTAAGTCACCTTGGTTACCTGAAGTCATCGCGCCAAAATACAAGCGTGAGACAAGATACTTTTATTACTCCAGAAAAAAGAAAGACATGAGAAAAGAATCAACATAGCAGCAGTCGAGAGATAGAGTGAAAAGGGAAGAAAAAAAATGGAGAAAGCAAAAATAATTAAGTTGAAAGGAGAAGCAAGGTAAAACAAAAGTTTGATAATGTAAAGAAGATGAGCAGTGAGATAAAGAAAGACAACTGCACGACAATTTTTTTCTTTAAAATAGCTAGCTCTATGTTGTTTGTACACGTATCATTAAATACTGTTGCAACCCTTTAACTTCTAGACGAATATAAGGCCTCCCTTTCTTCAAAAGCTAGATCTAGGACTACAGGGTTTAGCACTCAAGAACTCTTTTCTCATACACCCTCTTTATGAGTATTAGGACTTGGTTGACCCAAGTGTAGAAAGCTTATTGCTTTGGGTCTACTTAGCTTAAGATTTCTCCCGAAGCGCCTGACAGGGGGCCGATTATATTGCCACTTGAAATGTGTCTTAGCTTTAATAAAGCTTCAATATTGTATGAAGATGGGTGCTTCCTCATAAAACATCGACCCCAAAACTATGGTAAGAGCAGCTGATTTTGTCTTATATTTTAACAGAGGCTCCATTATTGTTATTGCTGTTGTATCTCACACATGGAAAACATACTCATATTTCTCTTCACAAATCTATATCACCTGTTTGTCTCAATAAAAAAAGCATAGCATTTTTTTGTAAATAGTTCAATACCGGCAGCGCAGGTATAAAATGCATACAACTAAGAAAAATACGTTGACTAACAGGACATAATTTACAGTTTACATTCGCGTTGTAATTTGGTGGACGTATGGAGTCTACTTGGAAAAGAATGAACAAACTTAGCTGGGGTTGACATTTCAATCTCCTGTTTAGAAACCCAGACTACCCCTATTACTACGTATGGACCTTAAAATATGACAAAATATGGAGATCGATTGAAAGTAGTGCTCGATGAAAAAAGCATGATTTTTTATTGTTACCACGATTTCACGATTTAATGCGGAACCTATACCGGAAATTTAGGTCTTTGTGTTAAAACTATTCACACGAAGTCTTTATCAGATCAGCGTGAGTTTCCTTAAGCAAATAAATTTTAACCAATGCAAAATGGTGAAAGTGAAATAATATAGAGCATTGGGACTCAACGGCACCACAAAAAAAAAATTCCACTTTTTCATCGAGCGTCTCCATTGTGAAGCCACATTAAGTCAAAAGGTGAATGGTATGCTTGGAGCGAGCGCTAGTTTTTTGAATTCATTACATGCTAATATCTTTAATCTAGGGCGAAAGCACTTGTTTCTGGGTTTGTGATCTATTATTATAATTATCTCTAGAAATGCCCGCAGCAAGAATATAATAAAAAGTAATAAAATCCCATTCATGCTGAGAATCTAACCTTTTGCGCATTAAACCAGCCGAGAATAAAAAAAAACAGATGTTGATTTCATTGGTGGGTCTGAATATGTGGCAATTACAGATTAATAGTAAAGCGAGTCTTTGTAAAATCTGAAATCGTCAGCATGTACGAAAAACAATTCATTGATGATAAATTATTTGTGTTTTGAGCGCTCTTATAGAGAAATACTGTGTTGGTAACCTTAGTAATTTTAGAATGTGATCTTGAAATATAAACTTATGCGCAGTAGTGTAACAGAAACTTAGATTCTCTGATGCTCACAAATCAGCAACAGCGGTTTAGCAGCATTTGAGATGAACTTTCATATGTAATGGAGAGCATAACCACACTATCTTCCAGACCCTATTATCCTGAGGCATATTTGAATCACCCATCTTGATCTGTCTCTATCTACTTTTTTCCCGTAGCTGCACTACAAAACTTCACATCATTAAGTTTTATAAATTTTGACTTACTGGTTATCTCCCATCTTACCTTATTCCATTTGCTAGTTCCCCCCCCCCCCCAAGACCTTCTCTCCCTCTCTCTCTCTCTCTGTCTCTCTCTATCTCTCTATCTGTCTATCTATCTATCTATCTATCTATATATCTAACACTCTCTCTGTATCTGTTAGTCTCTCTTGTTATCTGACCGAAGGGAGGTCATTTGCAATACAAAACGCATTAATGTTTACTACAAAATGATAGTTGATAATAATAGGAAGAACCCAGTGGTTTTCAGAGGTGCTAAGTATAATATTGAAATGGTTATTAAAAATTGAAGATAAAAGTTGAGTTAGCGATATAAGACGATAGCCTCTTTTGGTTCCATTTTTTGCGATAAACTTCAATTAGCTCCGCGGAAAAACTTCGTTTGAGTGTGCCAAACAGTACCCTACAACTTAACACCATCTGCTCATGGTCTCCTCTTTATGTACAGCAGTGAATATTTTTACCTTTTCTTTATTCATCAATCTCAACGTAAACGTCACATCTTTCACCGTCACTGACTACCTCGTCTTATTTTCCGCTGGCTCGCGATCACTCTGAATAAAGAAAGCCCAGATTAGAAAGGCTCGGATCACGTTTCAGTACGTCCTACCCGCGTATCTTATGTCACAAGAGCTGGACGTTCTAGGGACGCTTATCGATTCGACTTCAGTAGCCTTTTGCTAGAGAAAGGTCCATGCAGTATACTAGAGTTTTGAGAAAATGGAGACTTGAGACAGGCTATAAATTTCCTCCGAGGTCAGAAACGACGAAGATATGAATATAAGTTTGATGAGAGGAGAAGCCTGGGAGGGGATATTTCTCAAAAGCAAAAAAAAAAACAAAAAACGCGCATACTAGAACATATTAGAAACATTTATATTAACTACCAAATAAAAAAAACAACAATATTATGTCTTGGGGTCAATATATATTTTCGCCTGCACTATTAGGACAGACAATTATTGGCAAAGTTTGCTCTCGCCATCTTCAATGCCAATAGTCAAAAATAACCATAGGTCTACATATGGTTTGTATGCAAGTGCTAACAAGTCTTTTTTTAATTTTTGTTTTTTGTTGGGGGAGGGACTTGTGTTGATAATTATACCATGAAACGCTCAAAGATGCTATTGTTAGCGACTACCTCCACTATTTATCCTGATCTCCAGATTTATAATTTATATGAGACATACCTTTAATGTTACGGTTTGTTCTCTGTGTTTGTTGTATAAGGCTAAGGATGAGTTTGGTTTGCTTACAGGTTTAATTGTTGCTATTGGTGCGGTTTTAATCTTCTCGTTCAAGTTAGCAGGTCGCTTAGAGAGGCTAAGGAAGGACATACGCCATGAAACTTCTTGAAGTAGCGTGGTTGCGACATGGTATAAGCTTTGTTCACCCTGCAGTAAAGGCAGTGGGTGCCGATGATTCGAATCATACTGAAAATAGATATTTTGGGTATTTCAACTTAAAGCCTAACTGCTAATTTTATAATCTTAAGCTTCCCATCACTTGTTATCAGAGTGTGCTTCCGTTTTCATTCCTCTAGCGGTTCATGAAATGCACTCTTACATCTTGACCGGGCATTGCTTAAATTGTAAGGCCATTTGGATTGACGTTCATTTCAAAAGTTTGTTTTAACTAACTTATTTAATTTTAAATGCGTAAAATATTCCGCCAATTTTTTACTACATTTTCTCTAAGCCATATACATAAAAAAATTACATCTTGCGTCGTTCCTAACCCCTCCCCCTTCCTCCTCAATGACAAATATTATTTTTGTCAGAACTTACTATTATTTTGTTTTGAAAATATTTCATCACTTGCGCTTTTCATATTTCATTCAACACTTCTACTGCACGAATGTTAAATAGTCGTTGCATTGCTTTGTTACCTTTTTAGAAAACATATTGATGCTTTCAATTCGAACTAATTCGTTCTTTTTAATTAAAACAGCTATTTCGAACCAAAGCTCTACTGATTTTTCCACAAATTATATTCAACAGGTCAAATTTATTAACAAATTCCGACCCTTTAGGCGCAAACTTTGAAAGGCCATTCTCACAAGTTACTTTCCATGGTAACCAATGCTAGGAAAGTCTCGATGAAGAAACTTTAACTGTATTTGTAAAAGGTAAACAAGCCGGGTCCTCTTACATTCATAGTAATTATCTGGAGGTCGCGTGCCTGCCTGATTATTGATGCACACTATCAGCGGTAAAGAAAGTTGCTAATTGGTTGCCTTGTTTATAAACACGCATCCATAAAGGGTGATTTTCTGTCACTTTTTAATGACATTTTATTCGCTTTTTATTGTCGTACAGAAAAGATTCTGCAGTTTACAGTTTAGAACTCCAGTCTTGTTCAGTAAAAAGTAGTTGTACACGGAGAAGTAAAAGAAGATGAACAAAATTTTATATAGGCCAGTATGAAGACAAACGTAACTTAAAATGGTAAGTAAAGTTCGGACTGCGGATCGAATTCAGACCTCTAGGATGGCCGTCGAGCGCCATACCGACTGCGCCACCGCTCACACCAAAGGTATGAAAATGTCCATAAAAATTATTTGCACAAAACTATGCGGATAAATTTTAACTAATTGAAAAGATTTTGTTCAATGTAAGCTTGTAGCTAAAACATAGACTTCCAAAACCCAGATCTATTTAAACTTCAAACTTATCAAATAACTAATTCAGTCCACAGAATGGCACAATAAAGTAATTCATCTATTTTTTTTTTTACTTTTGTTGCTTCAATTTCTTTTTTTGATTTAAGTTTACGTTTTATAAGAACTATTAGATAAACAATCTCTATTACGAACAATACTTTAGATATGACATATCCACATAAATGTCTACATAGAGAACTTTTCTATCGAAACAAGCACCTTTTATCTATTGCCAAAATATAAAGTATGCACCTAGGCCACGCGGCCTAGGTATGATCGTAAGCACATTTATTTGAAAACGCAGGGATTGTATATCATAGGAGCAGCAAGCGCATACTGAACTTCACTTTGATCTCACTCTAACTGCAGAGAAATGGTACCTGGTAGATCATTCTAGCTCCCAGTCCACACCTGGTCAAAACACAGCAAGCTTAAACCTTTTTTTTTATTCTTTCACAGAAAGTAATGGAAGGTTTTCTTCCTAACTGTTACTACTAATCCATTCGAGATCACCGTTTGTAGAACGTGAAATTTTGAAGATTATAAACTGATATTGTTTGATAAGGAAAAAATAGTTTTCTAACAGTCACATAATTATAAAAATAATATATGTTAAAATGTTCTATCTGTGCTATGAACAGAATATTTTCTACGACCATATTGTTGTGTGGTAGCATTGAACTAAGTATCAATGTGAGATATTTGGGAAAAAATGGTGTTTTAACGGTTGGTTATAGGCATAACCTATCACATACACATTACATTTTATATGTGCTTCAACCAAGCACTTATCATAGAATTCTGAATTCCAATATAAAGGCAGCAAGTAGCATGGCTTTTTTCGGTTGCCTTAGTATTCCAGGCTCCATCTTATTATGCTTTTATTAAAATTAATAAGGGTGATACCTCAATAAAAAAAAATAATAATTTAACAAGGACAATAAAAATAATAATAGTAGTAGTAAAACAGTAATAATAAAATTTATGATAGTGAGAATGAGGTGATGATGGTCTTACAGGGATGATGATGATGGTGTAACGACAACGACAATGGTGATTATGATGGTGATGATGACGACGACCATAATATTACGATAATATCCTTTCCAGCTACAGTACTGAATGTTTTTGTTTCTAACAAACAATAGAAAAACCCTTAATCCTCTTTACAGTCTAACAATTCCCACCAATAAGAAACAGGTATTTTTTAGTATCGAAGCATTATTTTATACTTAATGTGGTGGCAATAGCTTCTCTACTTTTAAGGCTTTAATAAAATGACGGTTGTAATTTGGATTAAAAGAGATTATAGAACTGTTTTCAGTTTGCAGTTTGCCCAGTCATGTAGGGAAGAATAAAAACCAGCTGTGTAAAACAATAACACGCATTTAGTTCTAATATCGATCTTATCATCTCAAACTTTTATCTTTCCAAATAAGGAAGTTCAGTATTTTTTACTATGATAATTATATTAAGAGTTCAATGACAAAAGCTTGGTTCTCTAAGGACGAAGTTGACAATTTTCACTAGTAAAGCACTCTCACTTTTCACTAGTAGACTACCCTAAAATGCTAATTTCAAACTTAGTTAGAAATTGAAATTTGTGTGTAACTTTTCTCTTTTAAGCAAAGATAAGTTTATAAGCTGTTTCTAACTTATTACAAAGTAATCAAACATTTTGTCTTATCATGTTATTTCTCCCTCTGGCTATCCCCTATCTCTTCTCTGTCTGACTCGCTCTCCAATCTTACTTCTCTTCCATTTAGCACTACCTGTAATTGTCTGCCTCTAAAAGTTGGTCTTTTTGTTTGTCAATCTCTCTTTCTCCTAGATATATCATCTACTATTATTTAAGTACATCTCCGTTTTATTACCAATCTATCACTTTGTTTGCCTGACTACTTGTCAATATATTACCTGTCTCTCAATCATTCATCTGCAACTTCTCTAACAAATAGCTGACTTTGTAAACATTTATCAAGGAGTATGGCTGGCAAAATATATTTTTAGATAGACACCTGAATATTTGCAATTTTATAGTTAAGGAACACGTACTTTAAGTGCCATTGCACAGATCATCAAATTCCACTGTCATTATATCTAACTTTCTTGTTTTTTTAAGAAGCTGTTTACTGAGTGATATGTCAATGAATGAATTTGCATTTTCAGTCGTTCTATCAGTTTACATATAACTTTATAATGGACAATAGAGTCTTTTTTTTTTCAGATGTATGCAAGTACTTGTCGTCTGATTTTTTAACGGGTTTTCTGATTCTGAATATTCATATTCTTGGGAAATTTACATCGAAAATGAGACTGAATAGGTTGGATAAGTAAGCTCATGTAATTTTAAATACCCTCATTTTACTTACAACAGATAAATATCACCCTCCTCTGAACAAAGAATTATTTTTATTCAGTCTAAGTACTTTAACCGTCTCATCCCATGCGCCCCTAATGTTTTAGAATTGAAAATCAAAAGATCGCACCCACAGACTGTGATCGTATTATGATCGTATCACGTAGTTACACCGAAACCAAGCAGGGCACTGAAAACATTAGTGTAAGGTTGTGCGAACAGTATTGGTGCATCTGTCACAAGACAGATGGAGCATGGATAAAAATACACTTTGTTGTGTGAGAGAGAGAGAGAGAGAGA
>BMAT01002294.1:73903-90396 GCA_019649035.1 Elysia marginata | reverse complement strand
AGAGAGAGAGAAAGAGAGAGAGATAGATAGAGAGAGAGGCATAAGCAGAGAGAGATATGGGGGATAGAGAGCAAGAAATTTTAAAATAGATAGATAGATATATTAAGGGATAGAGAGAATGAGAAAGATAATTCAAGAAAAAAACAAGAAGGAACACTCGAGAACGACTTATCAAAACAGTGTAGGCTTTTCATGTGGGCAAAACTTTTGTGAGAATAATTGGTGTGAGGTATTGCTTTCTCTTTCGGAGCATGTGTTGTAACTATCCAAGTTTTAAGAGGATTAGTGCAAAGGAGCTTTTTTCATGTAATTGTTGAGGCATGAAACATGTTGAAAAGAAGTCAGTTTGCAATGTATAAGTCTCCGGTCTTTATTAATGCATCGGTGTGTAGAGGAAGCTCAATGACAATGTTTAAACCTGTATATGAAGTACAGATTCCCTCGGGTATTAGAAGTCGCCTCACTCCCAAACGACTTCAAGATCACTTCAAGAAACCGGAGGCGGTTAAAATATTGCATTAAATAAAAAAAAAATGACTGGTAAACTTTATAGACTTTTTTTACTGAAATAATACGGACCTTTATAATGAAAAAGGAATTTAAAAATAATTACGCTCGAAACATATTTTTGTTGTAAATGCGAATAAAAACGTTTATGCATTCTTTGATTCGTCCGTTATCAGTGACCGTAGATCAAAGGCAGGTCTTAGCAACAATCTTCAAAGGGCAGTTGATTATTCTCGAAACAATCACCTGATGTTAGCGGATCAGATGCACCTGCAGAAATATTGGCAGGCGATCAAATGTAAGTGTGGGTGTCCGGCTATGAAAGAAAGAGAGGCGGGAGAGAGGAAATCAGAAAAGGAGGGAAGGAGAAACATGAAAGAGATGAAGAAAAAGATTCACAAGAAGATGAGAATGCCATGATGAAAAAGAAGACGTCAATAACTACTAAAAAGAGAAATATTTAAGGCGAGTTTATGGGCCAAATGTGCGGCTGATCAGTTTGCAGTGCCTTCTCTACTTTCTGGTATCTTTAGCGCTTTATGCGAAAGGTCCGATGTTTAATATAACCTAGCTGTCTGTACACAGATTATTACTCCGAAGCAATTATCTAAATGAACTTTTACAAGCACCATATCAGACGATACAGGTGTTATGGTGGACGGAAAATCAAGGTTTTCGAGCATTGGGGTAAACGTGAAAGAATAAAACCTTAATCACCATAGCAGGGACATTGTTGAAGATACCTAAATTTTCATAATGTGATGCATGGTTTTGCCTCTTATATTTACCCATAAGATTTGTATTGTAACATCGCGATTTTTTTTTTGCTGGCAAAGGCTAAGCTTTTAGTTGTACTCGCAAACATTTTTAATCTAGACAGGATAGTTTGATATAATAACTGTGCAATCATGATACAATATGAAGTCGACAGTCATCTTTTCCGGGTTTAATATTTTGTGTAAAGAAACTTTTGGCTGTAGCTTTGGGATAGGAGTGAAGAACAAATATCGTTCATCCGACTAACTCGGTAAATGTATTTGAGATCATGGATTTGATTATATTATGTCAGAAATTGTACATGTACATTTTTCTCACTTGTGTGAACGTAAACCGTCTACTTTAAGATATTTCCGACAAATACGATTATTTTCTACCGATCTCTTTATCTTAAGATACTGTTATTGGTTTTTTTTATGTTTTGGTTTGTGTATGCTTTTGTTTCCTAACAATGCATATTTTTTTGTTTGTTCACTTTATTTACTAATTTTGAGCTTTTAACCTAATTATGCAGTTGTGACGGACGTGCCTAGCTAACAACAACACAAGACTACGTTGAAGTAGAATTTTGAAAAATGTTCTTTTATTTTTACTAAAGTTCACTTTTTGTATAATATCCATAGGTGTACAATAATAGTTTGCTTTCGCTATCACTGTTAAAGAATAGATAACCGAACTTTGGTTCCGATTCGTACAGCATAATTAAGTTCCGTGTAACTGTTTCACATCATTCTTCACGTTGGTTCCTGTTCTTTACGTTTACGAGCAGTTAAAGTGGCACCCCTAATCTTATCTCACAGTACCAGAAACGTCAAGCACCTCAAGTTTGCATCACTAGCCATTAAGTACGATATTTCCAGAGCACCGGCTACATACTCCAGATGATCGGCATTGCCACTTGGCCAACTTCCTGTGTTCTAGATAGCTGCATTAGACTGACATAACCATTTTAAATTGAATTTTATACTGCTGCCTTTTTAAAGCCCTTTGCATAGCTGAAAGCCTGGCTTTGCGTTAAACATGAGTTAAGACGGAAGCATAGGTTTAGAGTAAACCAACAGTTCTAAGGACAAGTGATCAAAATAATGAATTTATTACTAAAGTCAACAAATCATACCTTGGTAAAATTCACACAATAATTTAACTTTTTCAAAAACAGTCTGGAAAAATAAATTTGATAACATATAAATTGAATGTCTTTTGGACATAAAAAAGAGGCGAAGAAATAAACTGATAAGCATATTAAAAGAAAGAAGCGAAAAATCCCCGTAAATACAGACATCAAAACATACTCTCATATAGAGAGATCGGTTGAGGGGCGGGGGAGGGACGAGAAAGAGACACACACACACAGAGGGAGAGAGAGAGAAGGGGGGAGGGAGAGAGAGAAGTAAAGTGTTTTCAGGTAGTTCTGCCAGGTAGATCACAGATGTGGTTTATGAGATGTCCTTACGTCAGGCTATCCTCTGCTTTGAAGTGCAATGGCCTCTGGAGCCAATTAATGTTAAGCGTTCTGTTACATCGAAGTTCCGAATATCATACCGATAAAGTAATTATACGTCGTACCCAATGAGGCAGGTAAAAAACCAATGGCGATTCGAGGCTGTTTTTATATCAATTTTGTCATGACTTTTGGTATTTGCAATTTGTCTCACATATTTGGTGGATAAGCAAATTTATAAGGAGTACATGTATAAAAAGTTTGATTACGTTCAATGAGGCATTTTTCGTGCTTCCTCGGGATTTTGATTGTATTAAGAATGTTGGGACTGCTTTTTCAAAAGTACAGGAAGATTGGTTATTGACAAGACAATAGACTAGAACGCATAATAAAATTGGCAAAGAAAGCGAGCTAATGAATGGGTCAGATGAAGAAAGACAGGTCGGCAGAAGATGAAAAAACGTAGGTAGAACGATAAAGAAAGTCATTTTTCCTACTTCTTTTTGGTCTTATTATTTTCGTTTGGTTCGTTGAATATTACGATTCTTTTCTAAGAGGGCATATTAAAACACTGTAATGAGCAGAAATTTATTCACATTATGTAGAATGCCTAATTCAAAAGTTTTTGACAAAGAAAAGGCTTAGTTTGACATCATATTTGTCAATTTAATTAGGTAAACTACTTATAGCTCTAAACAGGTAAATACTACAACCAACAGGAGAACTAATATTTTACTTTGGACCAAACCGTACTTATGACATGTGCTGCGAGCTTTAGAGCTAATAAACAGATACAAAAAACTTACCTAGTGTTAAAGCTACGAGCAGCTGTTTCGTTCGAACACTCAAACTTAACTAACACTAAACCCACCGTAGGAAAGAGAAAAATAGGTGCACCTATAAGTAATAATTAGCTTTATACCTGATGGACGAATTTCTAAACAAAATTAGTTCACAGTTAACATAAAATCAATGAGTTAGAGGAACGATTTTGTCAACATATCATACTTTCTAAGTTAATATTTGCTGAAAGGTGGAATATCGCACTATGAAACAAAATTTTCAAAAGCCTTCTAATTTCTTAACTTTCAATGTTTGGCTATAACGTGCATATTTTGTGGTGCTGAGCACACGTCATGCGGTCCTTGCTTAGTGTTGGCCTTGGTGCTGCTAGGAACTCGTTCTCCTTTGATAATACCTCTCGTAAAAGATAAAGAAGTTTAAGAATTGTCTATTGAAGAGATATATTTCGAAGTTTTTTCACTGTTAGTACTAAATGTACTTTTTATGAGAAGCAAATAAATAAATCCAAAGATAGATAATGGGGCAGCGTGGCTTACTGATTTGCGCTTCACACTAGTGATCAGAATGTTGCAGGTTCGATTCCCAACCACGACCCATGTTGCAATTTATCCACACTTTCCTCAGTCCAACCTCTTTAAAATGGGTAACTGGCTTATAACATTTCTTGGAATTTTTGGATTGATAGTATTTGAGCACTTAACAAGCTATCGTAGTGTAATGCTCTGAAATAAGAGTTGAACTTGTTTCAGAATGTATTGGCCTGCGGGGTGAAATATGTAAAGTCTTGAGACTGCCTTAGGCAGTGGAAGATTATAACCCTATAATAATCATATCTACTACTTTACAGAAGTAAAAATCTACCGCAGTGAAGATGGCATTTGTATGAATTACTATCTCTACAGTGGGCAATGCGTCAGAAATATTAGTTTTCCAAACGGTATTGACAAATTTCTCTGGCTGTGTTAAACGCATGTGTATTGCAAGTCACTAAATAACTTTTTAAGAAAAAGAGAATTATATTATAAATACACTCACTACAGGTATACAATTATTGGAGTTGTAACACTCTTTGCTCATGCAACTTTCAACGCAATCTATCAAATTAGTGAAGTAGACCTCGATTGCTTTTTGCATTGTTTATATTACGTGTTGTTTAAAAATTGAAATATTGCAAACCATAATTATTTCTTATACAAAACTTTACATTTGGCTAAACAACATTGAAGCGTTAAAAAACCCACCAAAATAAAATTTGTTGGTGATGAAAAATACGATGTCCCATATAACATTCAATACCATAGTTATATGCTTTGGTACATGCGTTTCCATTAGTTCCGTGAAACTTGATCCCCCATAAACGATAACTTTTCTCGCCTATTTCCACCCCGCCCCCCATGGTTTGCTCTTTTCACGCTCGCAATTTTGTTATCCTGAAAGTAAGCTTCTCCTGTTGTAAACGTGTTTTTCTCTTTACTTGCAGCGTTTATGTGGCTCCAAGATGGTCTATTTGTTTTCTCTCAGTCACAAGGATCCTTTTGAATATATTTTCATCTGCACAAATCAGTTAAGTGGCATTACGTGTTCCACACTTTGCTCTTTCACTATTATGTATACCATAAAACTAGACGAACGTTTTGGCTTTGACCTAATTGACAGTGAAAAAAGTTTAAAACCTATTTCACAAAATTCGGACAAAATTTTGAACGTCCTTTTACTTTGTTATGGAATAAGAAAGTTATTGTTGCTTACGTTATAAGGTGGGGCCACGATTTCAGAATACACACTTGATTTGTATTTGGACTTGTATTATAAGGTGGAATAACTGCGAAATCAAATAATAGTTGGTAATGCTACGAATTAAAACTAAAAAAATTATTAAAAGAATAAAATTGTTAAGAATACAATACAGACTTTTTCTTTAATGGTGAAAAGAGACCATTTCAAATTTGAGCAAAGCAAATAGTTTATATACCTTGGTTTTTACATGTGATAGAGCTGATAGAGCGCTTAATATGTAAAATGCGCTACGTTCTATAGCTGCAAACTTAATACACAAAGCCAAACAGAAAATATTGTGTTCCCGAGAGAATCAGACACACAAATGAGATGTCCTTATCATTAAAATAATTGCTGCCTTATATATGGTCATGGCTCTTTAGACGCACATATTGTTGATGGTAGATGTGCTCTTTAAAAATATGACTAACTCTTGTTTTTCTGTTACCCAACTGCAAAACTTAAAATTCAACATGCAATTTTGACGATGTTCATCCCGCGTATTTATAGTTTTTCGGCGAGATTTTTTTCAATCTCTTGTTCCTTGCAGCTCAAAAACCCACTTTTTCAAGTGTTAGTGTAAAAGATGCTATCTATTTTTTCATTCTCTTTACACACATTTAGTGAACCTGTTCCTCTTTTCGCAACTCATAACTCATTCTAACACCACATTTCTATGTGCCTCATTTCTTCTCCAAATAACCTTCGTTATTCTCCAATCTTCATACCTCTCAATAATGTAAGAAAAGAGCTATCAATCTCTTTACAAAGAGCAGGGGTGAGATACCTGACAAACTAGTGTAGAAGACGCCCAAACAAAAAATAGAAAAATAAAATATCAACAGTTACGACAAAGAAAGATTCAGCATGGCAACGAAATGTTAATTAAAATATTAGCAGAGTAAGAGGAACAAATATGAGATTAAATACTGGACGATAAAGACATCGACAGCTCAGACTTCCCTAGGTAAAACAAGTCGAGTGTTTAACTCACCTATTACAACATGTCACGTTACATAAAGTCCAATCGGTCACTAAACAGCTGTGCCTTAACTACTGCAGCTGTTTCACGCAGTTGGCATCCTTGGGTCTCCACAGTCCGATATCTCTTCACAACTACGGATCTCTTTGATCTACAGTTTTTTAATTACCAAATGTGATGATGCGATCATGCTCTACACCATAGTTTTCAATCAATAATCCACTTCTATTTATTTATTTCATAATCCTTTCATCTTTTCTCTTCTTCTTCTTCTTCTTCTTCTTCTTCTTCTTCTTCTTCTTCTTCTTCTTCTTCTTCTTCGTCTTCGTCGTCTTCTTCTTCTTCTTTTTCTTCTTCTGGTACTACTACTGCTACTGCTACTGCTACTACTACTACTACTACTACTACTACTACTACTACTACTACTACTACTACTACTACTACTACTACTAATTCTTCTTCTTCTTTTGATGCTACTGCTGCTGCTGTTGCTATCAAACTCATTACAGCCATTGTTTTAGATTTTTTAAGAATTAACTATTGAAAGAGACTCAGCGACACCAAGTGTTAAACGTGACAAATCAGGCCAATCAACGTCTCTACGGTGCTACCTGGTCTGAGATTTCACGATGGCTTTTATGAGCAGTACAGTGTAAACAGGAAGCTTGGTGTGGCACGGTTTGAAATAATACTCGTTTAGTGTGAATTCGATTAAGTCATCACGCCAAGTGGTCTGGGTCAATGAGGTTTTTTTTAATGGCTGGATTCTAGCGGTTAATCATTGCACGCGCTGAAGTTTTTTCAAGGCCCAAAGAATAACGAAATTTTAAAAAGTGATAAGACATAAAAAGACGAATTATCCGACCAAGCTGAAATATGATCTGTATTACAATACCTTGAAATTGTGTTGTTTGAATACTTAGGTAAAAGGTTTCGTAAAACTGGACAAATTCTTGTGTTGGGTATTATACTTTTTAGTTGCTATGGTCACAACAAAAACAAAGAGCACTGTATTTCTAAAGTGACATTTTATTGACAAACTGAAAAAAATGGGATCTTCAAAGAAACAATTGCTTTACTAAGAATGTTTTGTCTGGAGGTAATGGTCAATGAACTGTATACAGCAAAGTGGCCCAGTGATCAAAGTAGGAGCAGTTGCACGCTGGATGTTTGGTATCTAGATAAAGACAAAGAGTAATTTACACAGGAAAATATACTAGCATATCATTTGAGATTAGTAAGACTTGTTGAGATATAAGTTATTCAGTATAAAATTTTCAACTCAGTTTTTTTTAATTTTACCGCTAAGGTCAAAACCTGTGCAAACATTTTAGATGACTTGCACTGTTTACAGTGGTATGTCGAAAATTTGTAGCGAGCAACTTGTCAAAAATGTTTATCATCGTCTGTACTTTGATGGTAATTCAGTAATGCTGCACCCCATACATTAAAACTAATTGCTCAAATGGTTTATAGCAGATCGAGGGAAAAATTTTTTATAAAATATATAATGTTGTGGTACACAAGATTTCGATCTCTATTGGTTAGAAATTTCTATTTACACCCAAATGGCAGAACATAATTATCGCAACAAAAAATCAACTACAACTCCATTTTCTCAGGTTCTAAAATGTCACAGACTTTCAAAGAGTCTCCAACGTTTTACATATCTTGGACGTTGGTAAAGAAAAAACGTTTATGTCAAAGAGGGCTTAACCTTTTCACCACCACCACCCCAACCAACACTTTTCCACTGACAAAGAGACAGTTGGCATATAGCGAAATCGAGTGCTAGATGCCTTGGAACATAACAAATAGATTACTTTTCTTCTTACCTTAAACAACTTAAAAGAATCCAAGCACTAGCAGATGCGTAGGAAGTCCAATAGTTTATCCATACACGGCCTAGTCATGTCGGAGCACTAAAACTTTGTATCACGGATATTTAAGTTTTAGTTCTTGGTGTTGGGTGAAAACCACATGTTCAAACTGTTAGAACTAGGAAATAACATAATAGATTTCTTACAGATATGAATAAAACCTCATTTGCCTGATATTCCATTAGAACTCCACTGTTACTTCATGTGAATAATTATGCAAACTTGTGAATAGTTGGGTTAAATAAAACAGTGTTTGTTGAAAATATAAGACTCATAACGAAATTCTACACTGCGTTCATCACTAAATCCAAAATGATCGTTGTGATGAGGTTTGAAAAGAGTAACGCTGATGCGCAAACAGCTATCTGTTTAAAAAAATAATGTAATGTTAAAAGTTTCATTAAAATATACACTGGCTGTCTGGATTTGGTTTAAATTTCCACGTGGGAAAACTATAATACACGCGTCTAAAATTACATTGTCACACATCTAGAGCAGAGTCAAACGGAGTACAACACCACAAATTTTATGGTCGGGTTTATACAGCACCGCCTGCATTATTTCAGTTAACATAGTTATCACATACTCCAGAGGGAAAAAACTCACATCCACTGGATACCTCTAGAGACCGACTCTTGTCAATTCGAAGTGAGCGCCTCATGACCGCGCGTGCTACGCTGAGTGAGAAGCTGTGATGGTGAGCAAGCTACGCACGCGTCATACTGGGCTAGAGACTTAAAGTCTACTGGACTTTGGCGTGCACAGGAATAAGTTAGTGCGAACAGTCGGAACGCTAGCTGACTGATGCATGTGAAGAAGCCTAATAAATGTAGAGAATAAAGCAAATCAGCAAACTCGCCGAATTCTGCGGTGAATTGAATGCTGATACACATTTAATAAACTTTTTTCGTATTGGGCAAGCGGTTTAGAAGAAACACAAACTCTAGATAAAGTAAAATCGTTTAAAAGTTATTAGATATCCTTTGAGTGAGAAGGAAAAAGATTAGATATACCGTTTATCAAAATTTCATGGATGGAAAATAATTAGAGTGGGTGAAGCGTTTTCAGAGTCAAACAAGGAATCTTTTATTCGATATTTTTATTAGACTAAAGCTAAGGGACAACGCAACATAAAGCTAAGGGGTTTTTCGTGCATGGATGTGTAGGCCTATATTATTTCGCAAGTTAATGTACGTGGAAGGTACATTGTTATTTGATCATTATTGTCTTCAATGAATAAATTAACAATGCCAAGCAATCTTAAAGTTTAAGGGGTTTTATTGGCTTTGGTCATCCCAGTGATTATGTTTAAGACTTGTTTGATAAATAGCCACTTGTTTTAAAACACTTCTCATTTGTTTTTTATCTGTATTATTTATGCACAATATGTTGTGCTATTATAAATCTGTTCACAAAACTTTATTTAGATAGGTAGAGCAGAAATTTGACAAATAAAAGAAATGAATCAATGACACAGTTATACATTACGGACGGTAATCAATATATACTTCTGAGGTATGCAAAATAGAAAAAAAAATAGAAGGAGCAGGCTAAAACAAACATTAATGGTAAAAGTTGCCTTGCAAAAAAGAGACAACTAGAGGGTTATCCAGACCTAAAAAACATTTACAAAAGAACACAGAAGGAGATAAAAACCAATGCTTTTTTGTAGTTTTTAACTTTTTTCGAAAAGTTTATCGAAAAAAATCCTTTTCAGGGATATTTAACCTCTGCATTGACCTGTTATCAAAGTATAACTTAAGTGAAGTAAAGAAGAGATGATATTTTAAACGATATTAAGTTGCAGAGTTAATAACAGCAGATTATTTTTAACAGCAGTAAGTAGTAGTGAAAAGAGCGAGGTTGGTGGTGGTAGTAGTTTTGTTAAAAAGCGATGGATTGAAGGGACGCAGGAAAGAAATGAGTTGATATTAGAAAGGTCAATTTGGAAGAATGATATCTTTGAATATGCCCATGGATATACTAGAGAGAGGCTGCTGAATGAGTGAACCTATAAACTAATTACATAGCCGTGGGGTGGGGTGAAAGGCGGTCCTCTGGTCCAGTGTTAAGAAGGTTGAGATTGGGACAAAGTACTCTTGGCCTCACTATTGACAACCATCAGTGGACCAGCTCCCGGGACATTAGTTCCTTACCCCAGGCAATAGAACAAGTTATTATCTATCTCTCCATGTTTCAGATATATGGAAGCTATTGGGGCAGGCAGCCAGTCACCGATACTGTTCGTAGATAAAGAAAGGTTTCAGACAGGTGTAGGGTGGACATTCCGTTTGTTGTTTTTTTTTTCTTTCCTGAAACCTTAAATTAGGGTACATTTCGTGACCTAGGAATATGTATCATTAACCATGTACGCAATATCGATATCATCATGACTTAAAACAGAAAAAATTACAGGATTAAGTGGGCGGGAAGTCTCAAAAAACCTACTTGAAGACTCCCAAGTGGCAAACACACCCAGGAAGTTACCTGTTGGAAACCATAATATATTGAAAAATGTGTGTATGAAGTGTACGCATTTAAATATACGGATTTTTAATACAGAGCATACTATCTCACATAATTATATTTGAATACCATTTCTCAATACAAAGTTAAAAAGTTCATTAAAATATTAGGTAAGATTGTGGTTTTTTTTTTTTCTGAGCTGGCTTTGATGTCTTATCCATTGCAACGCTACTCTTAGAGTTATATTAATATTTTCATTAAACTTTAAACGCAAAATTAGGGTCATGAACCATAGGTGCCTCAAGGCCTGAAAACAGAATGTGTTAAAGGGTGTTGAAGACATTTCATTAATCTATAAAATTTGTTTTTTTACACGGCTCAGTGCTTATTATTTTTTTAAATGATATAAACTTGTACAGGTTCATACATAATCAAACGTTTAAATGTCTTTTGTGGTAATAAGCACAGTAACATGTAACTTTCAAATAATGCTTCTTTTTTTTTTTTACTTCAGCCCTGTCCGCGCATCAGGAGTAAACCCGTCACGTTCTTGAGGCCTCTGGCCGGTCGATGAAAAGATTAGACTGTGTCGCATGGATAAAATCTAAAATACGGTAGTCCAGACAAAACAGATCGGGCACGTCGAGTGGCGAGCTTCTCCTCTATCAGTGTAAGATCTTGTATCAGAGAAAGAGTGGCGGGGCCGAGAGCAAATCAGTTCGAGGTGAAGGAGGACAGTAGACTGCCTGATGATGTTCAAGTACTCTTCTGTAGAGTGAAATTGATAGCGAATTGAATAAATCGATTGAAGATGTTTATAGATAGTAGAGTAGACAGAGTGTAAACAGGCAGAGTTTAGATGTATAGACAGATAGATAGATAGATAAAAGATAAATGGGTAGATAAGATTTGCTTTTGCTCGGTTAGAACAAAAAGGAAGTGACGGCGAAAAATGGACGAAATGAAAAAGAGTTATGGAAAATAGATAAACAGGTAGATAAACGAACAGATAGATGGGTAGACAGATTATTAATAAATAGATAAATGAAGAGAAAGACATGGTAAAACGATTGGATAGGTAACAAGGTTCAGATGAAGAAAGTCATTTGTCGACATAGAAGGCAAGTATTAAGACTGCGAAAAATTTTTTTAAAATCTGAGACTGTTCGTTTTTTAACTTTAACAACTTTCACATTTTTATGTCTGATGAAAAAAAGATTGAGGAAGTCGATATTGTGAAACGTTTTAATGTAACAGAGTGATGATATGAATAGACTTCTAATATATTTTGAGCCTTGTTTAGGACTCTTTTTCTTGTCAAAGTTGTGGTAACGATAAATACTTGCTGATCAACTAGACGCCCTTAGACAAAATATTCCGTAAGACCTTAGATAAAAAGCGCGGAGAAACAACAGTCATTTCTTCTAGACATTTTAACACCGCTGGTGTCAACTGTTTTGAAAAATCTTATACGGTTTTACTTAAGAAACTGTTTTGCCACGGGCGTTTTTAGCCCAGTGGATTTGTTTTGATTGGATTAATTTTTTTTCAAGAAGTCCATTTATCGATATGTGAACTAATTTTCAGGCAACATTATCAAGATCTTCGTACATATTATGCTTTAGGAGCTTTATACTGACCGGAGCTCCAAAGACCACAAAGCCGATACTTTAAAAACAATGAAAACAGAGAAACGGATCAAACCTTGAAACAAAAGACATGTAGCGGAAGAAAGTCAAACAAGTAGAAGAAAGATGAAAATAGTGGTGGTGAAAACAACGTTTAATGCTTTTATTGATTAGTTTGAAACAATACAGGTTTTGTACCTCACTGATGGTGTTCCCTTGCTGAATAGCAAAATCATAGTAATGCAAACGAATCAAAAAAGGGCTTCGTGGTAGAACCACTATCGAGTGGCGATAGTGATGGTGACGTTGGGGGAGGGGATCCTGGCATGGAAAAAATTACGCTTGAACAGCTTGATCGGGGCAATAAGGCAAACTCAGTGGTCTACTCATATCATAAGGCCATAACATAAACCTCTTTCAAAAACCATCAAAAGGGTTTGGATTCCACGCAATACAATACATCCTTGTAATTATACGACTTTTCATGCTAGATAAAGGCGGTAAGGCCGCCCAAATCTAGATCATTTATAAATCAAGAAAAAAAAACTAAACAGCCACTCTGCTCCAAGAACTGCGAAATATGAGGCTCGTGTTTTGAAGGAGTTTCATTTAAATTAATATTACGCACATTGGGTTTTGTTTTATGAACAAAAGTTTACTAGCACGCGAAAACCAGCAATTGTTTCAATTCGAGATAGATCTGCTTCTCGTTAAAGGTGTAACTTTTTGATCATCATTTTAAAAATGTTTGTGTAGGCCTTTATCAGTTTGTAAGCTACATTCCAAAACTTATGGAAACTTTGTGGACTTTCTTTTCTATAGACTCCATTTAAAGGAAATCAAAACTAAACGTCTCTAAACTAGAAAAAAGCTTTCCGATTTATCGAGAAGCTGCTTGTAAAAACGTTAAAAAGTTTGTCTTACCTAAAACCGTTTGTAGTTGACCCAAAGGCTGAATTAAATGAAGTAAGTTTTTAAAATTTCAAGTACTGGAAGCAAAAATTATTTACAAAAAAAGATTGGCAGAATAATAGAAATGAAAAACTTTATTCTCTTTATTTCATTTTTGCATCTTGTTATGTGGTTGTGATTTTGTGATTAAGACAGGAAAGCTGTTGACATGATGTACGAATTAAAATAATAATCAAATTCGAAAAAATTCTCATTTACTGAACGCGCAAACCCCTTTATAACTTGGTTCATTTGACTTGTCCTGCTTGAAAGCTGTGTTTACACTTTGTTTGAACTAGGAGCTTGCTGGAAAGGTAAAGCTTACTCATTTTCATAACATTTGCCTTACTTCAGTATATCCAACACGAGCAGAAAGAATAAGTACAGCCTTAAATGTGAATGAAGTACCTCAAAAGTTTACTCTATAATCTAGTTGTAGAAATTTCGTTTATATTCTAGGTTACACCTGAGCGAAAGAAAAACATTGGCTGTTTACAAATTATCTGTGTACATTTTTTCGAGTGAGAAAAAAGTGAATGTCTGAGCAAAGCATTGTGTGCCGGTGCGAAAGGCTTTTACTAAAAACTGATTACGAATATTGATGTAATTTTTATCTCACAGAAGTAAAGAAGATATATTATTATAAAGATTAATATAACTTTTCACTTCCTGGATGTTGACTGATATCTTGAAAAACGAGAAACCCAAGTTAATAGATTTTTTTTACAACGACAACGTGTTATCAATGAAGTTCTGAGAAAATTTTGTTACCGTTTTTTTTTTACTTTAGATCTTGCAACATTCTTTATTGCTGCTCATTGCCAATGTTGTTTTATTAATTTTCTCAAGACTTCAGGTTGCAGTGTTTACAGTGCTTCACAACCCTGACTTTAAAATTCCGTTTCATTAGTTCAGGGTTAGTGAGTCTTAGGAAGGAACGATGTAATGTGAGGCATTAGTTTCTAACTCGTGAAACACAATCTCTTCCGCATTCCTTCTTAAAGCTTAGATAGCGCATTTTTTGTGTGGCTCCATAGGAAAGATATTACGCAGCTTTGAGAAAACCGCTCTGAGACAACTTTTGCCACACAATTCCGTACCAATAGATAGATTAAGATCACAACCATTATGAGTACTAGATATTACATCTCATGCCGCGATTTTGAGAAGGTTAAATTCTATATGTATACATTATACTCAAAAAATGACGACCTTGAACGAGAATCTTCAGATTATAGTTTTAATTCATTCTAGATCAACACAACTTTTTATTTCATTAATTAATCGTAGATGTAGTGTAGATAGGATTTGGGATCTTTTCACTTCAGTTTTCATTGTGCTCTTTTATAGATGAAGATTTCTCCTCACCTTGTTTGCATTTAAAGTGTTACTTAAAAAATACTTAGACTACAACTAGAAGATTATTGACGATTAGATTAGGCGTAGGGAGTCTTATGGGTTTCTCTATACTGTAAAAATCTTCGTCAATATTGCATCGAAATTTTTTAGTTTCGTTTTTTTAACTTTAAAAATAGTTTTTAGTTGGTTTTTTTTGCCTTTACTTTGAAAAAATATCATGTTTTGCAAAAAATATATTATATCCACTTTAATCTTCTTGGCATTTTACCACTGTGAGCCAAATTTGATATGTCTTTGTGGTTTCGGTCTTGAATTTTGACTTATATGTAGGTGTCAAAAAGGAAGAAAACAGACGCCATTAGTACATGTAGTGTCAGGGGTGATTTTCGACAATGTAAAAGATTTTTTTCTCCTAACTCTATTAGTATAGTTAATGTATCTTTCCCTAAAATAATGTTTTTAAAATTATTTTTTGTCTCTGCTTGCTTTGCTCTCTTTGGCCGCATAAAAACTTTGAAGAATTACCTACAAACAAAATAGTCTAGAGTAGACAATAAGTTGAAAAATACCGCACTTATAATATTTGTTAAAGAATGGGATTTGCCAGTTTGTCTAAACTTCATAAAAACAATTACTTAAGGCCCATTTGCATTGAACACCCCCCCCCCCCCCCGCCTTTCCTCTTTATTCTCCATTCGCAAAAGGCGTACGGGTCTTTCTTTTTTTCAGGAACGAGAGACGACATGATAATCAAGGTAATTAAGTATAAAGAAAAGATGGGGGTGTTCTGTCAAAGAATATTTTAACCAACAAACTAAGAAACATGATAAATCCCTTTTATGACTAGTCGTTCAAATTTTAGGTTAACTGGAAGGCTGAGTTGGTTCTATAAGAATGAAATTTACTCTTATTTTCATATTCGCTCATCTTGTTAGCTTACGAAGGTCGGATGCTCAACCCATGACTAAGTGGCTATAAAAGAATTTTTTTCAACGGCATCACTAACATGATATCTGAAGCTAGCCTAATATTTATCCAAACGTTGTAAAACAAAGGTAACATTCTCTAACAGTTGAACGCTTACAGCTGCCCGGTTCAAACAAACTCTAACATTGGATAATACGTGAAAGAGCAAAATCCTGGTGGTGTGATACCGTACTTAGAATGCAACGGCATGGTTTTTTTTTATATATAATCCACTAGTCTGTTTTTCGAGAATGGTTAACGGGCAGGTCTTTGGCATTTATAATGGAATAAACCGCAGACAATATACGATAGGTCCAGACAAAAACTTAAATGCCATCAGTCATACATTCATTTAAGCTCTTTGAGGCTGCTTGAAAAGTTCAGGCATTATCTATTAAAGCTACAATGATTTAATGAAAAGATTTTATTTGACAAAAATGGTTCGTTTGACAAGTGCGATAGAAAAAAGCTCTTTATGTTTAGTCGAGTCGCCCACTTTCGTAACCGCCCTTAACACAACGAAGACGATTTTGTTTCACAATGAAGCAAGGGTTTTCGTCTCCAATAATGCAAAAAATAGCATTCTTTTTCTTTTGAGATTCGCGCGGATTATTTTTACCTTTGTAAATTAGTTTTGATTCACATTCTGTAGTTTAGACAGTTAAAAGTATACTAAATAATGACGCAAAAGTCTTTTCAATTCCTGACGGATACAATTTAACCTGAAAACTGTTTGAGTAAAGAAATAGTGTTTCATACTCTGCATATATAAGCATTTACTGTTTATCAACATCTTAGCAAAGTCACAGAACATACGTTTATATTCTAATATCTATCTCTACGTTTCTTAGGCCATGGCTTCTAAATGTCTCTTTGATAGTTTTTATACCTCATAGAATAGCTATGAATATTCACTAGCTATGAAATGATATCTTTGTGTCCTGGTTGCTGTATTT
>BMAT01002294.1:50238-73881 GCA_019649035.1 Elysia marginata | reverse complement strand
AATGCCACGCACGTACCCTCATTTTTGTCTACACGATTAAAGATCTGTGTGACAAGTTTAATATAACCAATATAGAGGTGATGACATTTTCTTTTTTACCATCGCATTAAAAAAACGAGTAAAATGACTCCTCTATTTTTACGATGAGGTTACTGTTTAGCGCAAAGAAAAACAAAGCATGTGTTGTTTTTCGACATAGAGCCCATTTTTAAACTCGAAAAGTAAAAAAAAAAGAGTCTTTCTATATTATTTCAATGATATTTGTATAGAGGGAAACAATTTGGGTTGAATCATTTATGTCAGTTAGCGCTTATCGCATATTATCTGCGCCTTTGGAGATAACGTAGACTGTGTTTACCAGGCTGGGTAAAACCTGGAAATGAAACATTTAGCATGCATAGTCCATGTCGCATAAAAATTATGAAATTAAAAAAATTTAAAAAATGCAATGAAGTTTCTGTTAGATTAGATAATCCACGTGGTCACTTTTCACCTTATTGAATAAGGAATAAGCTAGGGATTAGCAAATAAAATGAACGTGCTCAGTCCAGTTAAATGCTTGAAGAGCTTCATATGGGCTCCTCACAAGTCATAATGAACCAACGAGATTTATGTACTTACAGGAAAGTAGTACTATTGCCAAAGAATCATTTCAGTGTCCTTGCAATATGTCTCTGTGTTTTTAACCAGATGCTCAATTAATATACAAGTGATGCGAGGAAATGTGAGCAAAGAGCGTTTCTCAAGGACTAAACCCATGTACACCAACCATTTGCACCAAACATGTAATACCTTTTTTGTTTTGTTTTTTAAACTCTGTAACTTCAAAGCTTTTATTAGAAGAAGTCGAATCATTTATTGGCCAGTTCCATACTAAGAGCTGTAGAATAAAGATATGAGGTAAAATACTCTTGAAAACTATTTTTCTTCGTTGCTATAAGAGTTGCACCCGAGAGCAAGTAATGCATTTTCAAGCTCTTAAATCGAGTCTTAGAAATAATAGTAGAAGTGAAGATAGTAAAAGCTTTTAATGCTTGCCATGCTAAAGTTCGAATACCGGAACTCTAGATCAAGAACCGTAGAGCCAAATGTCCTTGTTTTAATCAACGACGCCACACGAGAATTGATATCCTCCTGAGAACAATTACAGGCGCAGGCGATACGTCTCTACATGTAAAACTGTGACAGAGGGCATCTGTAAAATACTCTACCAGACAGCTGCACGGGACAAACGAAATGCAGTATCTTTCATATAGTTTCCACTGCAGATACTGCATTTCGTTTGACCCGGGCAGACAGAGTTCAAGTTATTGCAACATGCTGCAAAATGTGCAAAAATAATGAGTTAGAATTGACTCAACTGAGCGTAATAGCTCTGTTTTTATCTCCTCAATAACTAGTCTCAACCCCATAAAAAGGAATTGGAATGCTATTAGATTGATTTTTCAGTTTAACATTTCCTTATTTATTATCGCGTTGTTTGGTTTCCAAGCGGTGAGGTCATCTCAATCAATGAAGATTTAAGTTGTATAAATGTTTACACGAAAGTTAAAAATAAAGATAATAAAATATGAGCTACCTGCATTCACAAAATTTAATAAATACCTTTGAATGATACCGATGCTTAGAAAAAAACCATGCTAATCTTACTAACAGTGAACTTTTTTGCTTACCATTTTCTTGCATTAAACGCTAATAGCCGGGTTTTGTGTATGCTTATTTCATAATGAGGATAATAAACGCCATAACTTCATGTGATATTCCAACTCTCTATTTTTTTCGTATCCATGTTTCGTTCTCGAACTGTTTGGCGTGGCTCAATTATCGATCTATTTCTGGGAGCATCTCATTCTATTCGCTAACGTTCCTTTTGTTTTCTAAGGCGATTACAAATTTGGCCGAATCGATAAGGGTCAGTCACCTTGTCATTTATTCAAGCCCTTTTAAGCTTATCACGTCTACATCTCTTCTTTACCTTAAATTAAAAGAGATTCCGCGCCCAGCACAGTTTCTAAACTCACTTTTATCGAGACATCTCGGGGTTTTGAAAAATCATTTCGTCAGTGAAGTTGGCGTATTTGTGGGAAAAGGCTTATATAAAATGTTTTCATAACAAAGATAAGTTTGATAAACAAAGATGGGAGCATGACTGTGTGGGTGTATCTTTTTCTATTTACCCCTAGTCTTTTAAGGGGAGTCTATAAATTCAAAAGCTCCCCAGCCTACTCTGTGACCCCAAAACGTGTGTATCAGCTGTAGATTTTTCATTCTCTATTTTTTCATTTCTAAAAGATATACAATAGGCTGCATGTGGTAATCATTGATGAAGATTAGAACGCGTAAATTTGACGGGGAACTTGTTTTTTAAAAAAGCAGTTTTTAGAAAAGCCTACATTTTTTTTTCTTACACCACCTGTATTCACTCTACTGTCGCTGAGTAACGAAGACAAATTTCCCGAAAGGGATTAATATAGTGTATAAAAAAAGGTAGTTGTTAACTTGCTCTAATGTTTTTTTCGATTTGCAAGGTTTGT
This sequence comes from Elysia marginata, assembly GCA_019649035.1. NCBI lineage: Eukaryota > Metazoa > Mollusca > Gastropoda > Plakobranchidae > Elysia > Elysia marginata. The sequence continues at coordinate 71,347 of BMAT01002294.1, read as the reverse complement.
CTTTACGTACTTTACTGGGCTAAAGTTATTGTTGAAGACAATGTATTCTCAACCTTACATGTTTCTCATCCGAAACTGTGTAATTTGCTTTGAATATATGGCGGCCCATTGTTTACGCGTTCGAAAGTGGATATTTTGTTTACATTTGTCCCTTCCAAGGTAGTCTATAATCTGGCCAGTTATTTCAGGGCATTAACTTTTTTCTTATCCAATATTTAGGTCCATTGACTAAAAATTCGTGTTTACATTGGGTTTTTAAAATTCTTTGAGATCGATTTTTTTTACATTTTTATTATCTTTTGTTGGCGAATTCTGTACCACTTATTCTAGAATTGAAACATTTTGGAAACTTACATTTTTTATTGCTAAGGGGCGCAAATCTAGAACAACAAGGACATCAAAGTCGGTGGTATTCTTACACCAAGTCTTAAACATAATGATTGAATAACAGACAAAAGTTTTAAAACCTCTTTAAACGAAAAAAACCGCCAATTTGTCTGGACTGCTGGGAAAGATTAATTTCTTCTGCTGAGCATGTGTCCATTAATTTCTTTTAATTTTCCTCCAGCTCTGATTGTCTGTCTGTCTGTGTCTCTCTATGTCTCTGTCTCTGCCTGTTTGTCTGTCTATCTCTATCTATCTATCTCTCTGTCTCTCTTTCTCTTCATTACAATTTTTTTTCCGAATGGCGATGACAACACTCCTGTGTGCCACCGTAAGAATATTCTCCTAATTACTCTTCTTGTGCTTGTAAACTTGAGACTGAATCCCGTTGTACGTTTCCCAACATGCTCACTTGCTTTACGATGACCTTTGCGTGAACATAGGATTTTTCTGCATGCTTTAAAAAATCCTCAGCTTGGGAACCAATAGCCTTAAGCTGCTGATGGAATGTTACAACCTTTATCCGATCCGCGGTGTATTGGGCTAAGATCAATAGTAGAGCCTTACTAGAAAAGTTGCAGAATTCATTGACCTTTTACGATTCCATTTTTTTAATATAACGGCCAGTCTTGTAATGTATATAAAGTCGCTTTTTGAAAACTAATGGCACGCTAAGTTTGGGCTGAACAATTGAGCGAGAAAGTCTAGTAACTACATTTTGCCTATTTATAAAAACGATCACATAAAGTTTGCGGTTCAAAGTGTTGACGTGCCAAAAGAGCTTTTAGTTGATGAATGTGAAATAAAGCTGCAGCAGATCACAACTCCAATGTAGATGCGACTGAGAGAGTGGTACAGTGAACGAACTGGGAGTTCATCTCGGTAAGGTAGCATGACCGATGGGTATGAAAACTGTTGCTTTAAAATGCCTTAAAAAAACAGAATATGTGGAAAAACTAAACTTGCCGCCAAATTTGCAATTAATTGAAACTTGACACAAGGCATTTTAATAAATCGTATTGAGACATCTTATAAGGTCACTGCGCTTCCGATCATACGAAACCTTGGATGTTTAACCAAATTTGATACTGATTCATTGCTGATGACATCTGCTAATAATATTGGCATAGATTGACGTTTGGAGAGTACATGATAAACTTTGCTCGTAAAATTTTTAAATCTAAATTTTAAAATGTATGAACAAAAACAGTCAATATTCCTGATCTGGGAAGAGTGGGAGAAGAGTACTAACTAAAAAAAACTACCCAGGCGTTCCAAACCACGTGACAAGTTTTGAAGCAAGAGAAACAAGAAAGTCCAAAGATTATTTACTTCAATTTAATAGAAGTTGACTAAAACTAAAAAACCTAACAAATACCCATATCTACATAGGCATCTCGACAAGTATTTCTAGAACCGTTAAATTTCAATTTAGTTGAATGATTATGGTGAACTTTTCTTAAAGAGTCATAATTATTGTTAACTTTCTTTGAGCGGTGTTTCATAAATTTCAGGACGGCATCAGATAACATAATGATATAATAGAGTCTAAGAATGTCTATTAGTATTATCTGCTCAATGGTTCAAAACTCTCTGAATTAAAGGGATACTGGGGGATGAAAACTTCCAAATTTCAAGCTCAAACTGTCGAGTAAAAAGTTATGGAACGTTGTTCAGTTTTCAATTATCTTTTTCATCTGCATGATTCACTTAGATATCATTATTTTGACGTTATTTATTGTTGTAATTTTTTATCGCGTGTAGAGCTTTATTGAATTGTCTCAAAACTAAAATTAATTCTTAACTGATTTCCTCCTAGAGCCTCCTCTTAAATATAAATGGTTTGAAAAAGTTATGGTAATTGGTTGTGAAATTGAAGAAATGTACTTGTTTAAAAAACCTTTGTTGATCAAAGTAATTGACAAAGACGACAAGACAGAGGTAGTCTCGTTCATTTATTCTGAATCATATTTCTACCATGGGCAATTCTTGCACAAATAACCTTATTCGACATATTAATATAAAACTGTTATTAAAATACAATATTGTGTTGAGCATTTGAGGGCTAAAGTATGGCATTACGATTTTACTTTTGAACTGACATGTCTCATTGTTTATTCATCCTCCACCTCCTAGCAGTTTTCTCGTCCTTGGTATCGAATCACCGTACATGACTTGTCTAAAGATCTGAGCTATAGTCGAGTTGGCTTCTTGTATGTCGTCAGGTGACCTAGGCACTGGGTTTCCATTGGTCCAAACGTGAACAGCGAAATTGGAACGCCAAGGGTAATCACTCCTTTTATAAAGCAAGTCTGCTTCAAACCAGTTTGGTCGATAGAGTCGCTCTGACTCAATGTGGACTCGGGAAGGGTCTTTGAAATACATGTTTCGAGGCACCTGTTGAAACCGTTAGAAAGAAGGAATGCCTGGTTTTAGGTCACGTAGAGGACGCGCTTTATACAGAGAGCGTGCTGAGATGGTCTAACAAGTTATCAGCCAGAACTTAGATCTGCTTATTAAAGGAGGCGTTTCATTAAATATTGAATATTTTTAAACAAAGCAGTATTTCCATCATGATTGCAAGCGTGAGTCATATTTTCGTTATATAACTTTTGGATTAACCATGAGCAATATTGCTCACAGTAACAAATTGATAATATAATTAAAATGTTAACTCGTTAGCTTAAAAGAGATACTACCTCTTAATTTTTTTGAATTTTTTTATGAGTCAAGTTGAACTCAAATTACCTGCAGAGAATTAAAGTAGAACTTATCACGCTGGTATCGACTGTACTCTGTGTACCACTCACGTAGGAATGCCGAGCCGCGCTTGGTGGCGATGAACGCGTTCCCCATCCCCGTGCCGTTCTCCACCATTCCTAGAGTGATGTCATAATCTGGCAAGGAGTAGCACAAAGTATGAAACTTTAGTTAACAATGTAGTTAATTCTTATTACATTTAGTAGTGTGAGTAAACAGATGTTGATAAAATTCGATCGTTGATTGATCTGTCGACAGATTGGTTGGCTGATTAAGAATCAGTTTGTACACTTGCTCACTTTAATTATGGTTGATTAATTCGGAGAGTAAACGGCCTATTTTTAAAATGATTTATGTTAGACTATCGAATAATTCATCGGTAAATTTTGAAGATTTAACTGCAGTGTTCCCCCTGTATGTGGTTTGTTGGGGATGAGTGAAAAAGCCTTTATCATAAAGCTAACCAGAAGAAGAAAATTTTGGTAGAAACATCAATAAAAGAAATGAAACTTGTTAAAGCGAGCGTTCGTTTCTAAAGTTTCTGGTCTATTTCTCCGAACTCACGAGACGCATTTGTCTTATTCCTCCAGAGGAAGGTGTTTTTCTTATTTTTCCTTTATCTCTTTTACTTCCGCTGCAAGCAATTTTTGTGATTTTTATCTTCAAGCCAGACATCTGCAGTTTCTATTCAGTGTTTACTTCCAGTTTCGTGCATGATTTATCTGCAAAAAGGTATGAAAATGTGTATGCATAATACCTTACGTTGATTTATTTGACATATGTTGGGCGTCTATAGAAAGATATTATCTCTTTAACTACGCAATTAGGCTCAAAACTAGGAAACCCTTCATTGGAAGGTTACTCGTTTATAGTAACTAACAAGTTTTAAAGGTCGCTCTCCCTTAAAAAAGAAATAAATTGCAATACAAAGGTCGATCTCCACAATTTTCCATAAATTAAAACCAATCAGTTTATTACAAGGTTATTAGTTTTGCGTGTTAGGTGAGCATGAAAAACCTATGCATATAATTGATACAAGAAAAGGTTGTAGATAATAAGGAAGTTAAGTTAATATAGAAATGCTCAATACATTTTCGTTAATTTAAAAGGACGTCAAAAGCATCTTTTTTATATAAATGTAAAGGTTTGGTAAGAATAAGATCACCCAGAAAAAGGTGATATACCGTTAATTAAACAGTGTATTATTACCCAATAAAATAACAAAATAAGCTTACATATATAAAAAAATATCCACAAAGACTAGCATCGACGTGCATAAGACCGAAAATTCAGTTATTTTCGGTAAGTTTAGTGAACTTCTCGAAGTTCAATAAAAGATCAATATCCAGTTGGTCGGAATGTGGGAGGGGGGTGGAGCTTTTTATATCGCTGAAAACCTTTTAAATTTTCAAATATATTCTTTTGGCACATTGTAAAATATTTTTTCCACAATTAAAGGCTTTGATTTTTACTTACTGTAAAGACACGATGGTATTGGTGCAGCAAGAACTATTAGAATATGATTAAGTTTATCTAAACAACCATGTTTGACCGTCGCAGCGTTGTATCTTACCTAACAGCGGCTCCAGATCACGAACAACCACCATGTCAGCATCCAGGTATATCCCGCCGTTCATGTACAGAATCTGGAGGCGAACAATGTCAGACAGGTGATGCCGAAACCTCACTTCAATACCGGAGATGTTTTCAGGCAGTTCTCTATAAACAAACCTGGCAGAATCAAGAGTAAGCAGAAATCAATTTTGTATGGTATTGACCTGTTCACGAAAGTTTGGAGCCGAATTGTTTCTAGTAAGCGACATTCAGAGACAGATAAATACAAAGATATGTTTCATTTCTAAGCCAATTCACTAAAATTCTATACTGGGTAGTTGAATGATTTTACTCCCTTACTTGATGTTTTACACCTCAAAGTTTTACTATTAATCTACAGTGAACAAGCTTAATATTATCCTACAAAGATTTTTGAATGTATATCTGTTTACCTTACTACGTGGATGTCCCTTAGCACCCTGTGCCACCACGTTCCCTGTGGATGCTGGTCTCCGATGACGTACACGGCAGACGGGGAAATATTCTTATGGGCCGCCATGATGGCAATATAGTGCCAGAACTTGAAGATATAGGTTCCAAATATGACAAAATAAACCACTTTCGGCACTTGTTGTGAGCTCGTCAAGGTACAAGTACTGTTTGCCAAATGTTCCAGGCCGACTTGCCGGAAATGCATTCGGCACACAATATCACTTGTCGGTGCCATGTCATCACAGATTAGATCTGGGTCATACAGTCTTGCACTAGCATCTATCGTCGCCAGGAAGTCGATAACAGGACAAAAGCTGGGTTCCTTCCATTGTTGTTGTGCTTTCACGGAGTAATCTCTAAAAGTCTCCGCTATTTCTGACATCTGATATTGTTTAGTGCTGTTTTGATTTCCCTCTTGTACCGATACTTTCGAATTTCTTAAAAGTAAATATGTGAAAACACAACAAGAAAAAAGAACCCCCAGTTTTCCGTATTTTGGTGCACGCTTGTAAAATGTCAAGACATCGAACAACATTGTCTAAGTTTCGAGCCAATTCTTTTGCTGTTCTTTATCCAGAACAAAAAACTGTTTTGTGAAAACATAAAAGACATTACATTTGTACTTGAATAAAAATGTCATCAAATGAACATATATTTTTGTTGAAATCTAATAGATATCATAATATTTAAAATTTGACTACCAATGTTTTTACCAACTATAATGTTTTTCTTTCCTTAAAAGAGTGTAGGTTATTTTTAACTTTAAAAAAACTGGCACTCTACTGTGTGAAAAGACCATGAGTGATACAAGTCACTTTTCGAGAGCCTCAAGAAGTACCGTGTTGTTGCCGAATTAAAGTACATTTATCAATGTTCTGCCAAAGAGAGCTTGGAAGGTTAGCTTATTGATTTTTCCCGAAGCCGTCTTTACATTTTCTTCTAAAGCCAACAATTTGGTGGTTTTCTTTCGCATTAAAGAGTAAACCTTTTTATGTCATTCTAATTAACAGTTTATAGTGCCATAGGCATAAAAGCACAATATTGTTAAAGTTTTAAACTAAAAAAGGCCTTTTACTAAAATCGAACAGTTATGTGCGAGATTTTATTTTTACAGTGTGTTGTGCTTTGGCGACATATAATATAATTTGTCTTTCAATCACAAGGACATACTGATAGCCTTATACTGGGAAATATGAAATAGCTATGCTTGTCCATAACTAAAATGGAACAGGGGTAAATATAAAAATGAAAATCAAATGTTACAGGGGGATAGAGAGGTGGACAGATTTCAGATTTTACTTAAATTGAATGATCCAAAACATGTTTCATAACTATCAATCTTGCCTACATTGTTTGCTAAAGATGTTTTAATTAACACATCACATTGACTGATTACAAGCAAATTTAGTAAAATGTAAGGAAATAATCGTATACATATTGGTTGGAAGACCGATAAGAGAGTCTTGGTTTCTAATAAAAGTATTGTGTGTACTAACAATTAACAGTTCGTATCAACTCAACGCATCAATAGTGAAAATGAGTTAACCCTCAGAATATTTTGATATAAGGGCTGATCTTTGACCTATAAATAAAATAACAGTTATTGCATTCATACTTACATAGAGCTGTGTCGACGATATATTTTGGAGAGCAAGCCTTAGGATGTTAACAAAATTCTCGAATACGGAATCCAAATAAAAAAAGAAAGTTACCCAATTCAATTTACAGGGCTGCATGTAAATCAAATAAAAAAGTTTTAACGAAATTGATAGTGTTTCGTCTACGAAGCAGCAACATGTGACACATTACCACAAGTTTAAAATGGCTGACATGTATGTGCACAGAACTGGCCCTGGAGGCTATCTGCTTGTATTGTGTGGCTCTGGGTAAGGGTATGTCTAACATGCTGTGTTGCACGACTTGACCCTAAATATGACCAAATACTTGTACGCTGCCTGCGGGAACATTGTTCTTATGCCATAACTTATGAAAGATAGGATTCATTGAACATCATCACATATAGCGTCTTATCAACGTGAGTGGCATGCGATGAGTTTCAGTTAAAGTTCATAATATATATAAAGTCTCTAATATACTTTTTTCCAGATGTTACTTCCATGCCCAAAAACTTTCAATCACGAAAAAGATTTTTTTTGTGAATGGCATTTTTAATACGTGAACTGCAAGTCCACAGGCAGTTTCTGGATATCATCGGAGAAAGTATGGGTGTGAAACATCATCTTAGGAAAAAAAACTGAGAGAACGAGAGAAAGAGGAAGTTCAAAAAGCAGCTTATTTTTACAACATAAAGAACTGGAGGAGGAAAAAGTACTGAAATTTATACTTCAACAAATAAGCGGCCTGGAAAACTGTGGTAAAATCGGCAGAGCGGTCAGCAATTCTTTCTTTAAATGATGTTGGCAGCGTGTAAGTAAGTAGTTATATGCGATAAAAACCATTTTGTCAATCACATATGAATCACAAATTACAAAGTCACAGACTGTTTTCACACTGGGCCAGTTTCAATTTAGGTTCACGATAAAAAAAAGTTCTCATTACAGCTTCAGTGTAAAAGGTTTTCTGCTTCGAAACTGGAAGGTTGCCTGAATAAAATTATTATCATGCTCTCATACATAACCTTTTTTTCCATAACACTTTCATGCCTGAACCGTGAATGAAGGATTTTTTTTGGAACTTTTTTTCCAATCATTTTGTAGAAAGTCTAAAACATTGATCTTGTTTATACTTTTTTTTTGGTATTTTCAAACGCTTCTACATTTCCTACTTTCCTAGCGCGAAAGCGCGATGGCTAATCATACCAGAATGGTTTTCAATATAAGCCAATCCATTCACCAAAGTGCGCCAACAACATTTATCTAGCAATCTAATCAAGGATCATCTCATAAGCCTTAGCACTGAATTATCTGCGTTTGCCATAGGACCAACGTAAGTACCCTCTAAAATCGAACACGGTGTTTAACTTTCGTTACATCAATGAAATAACAATATAATTCTGAAGTGAATTATTTCAAGAAGAGATTGTGTGGTGCGAGAAATAAAACGGACACATAAATTAAAAACACTCGGTTTCTCAAAACTCTAAAACTCTTAAAAGGGGAACATTTTTCAATTAAGTTCAATTGAAACCTTATTTAAAAATCACGATGCAGAAATAGTTAAGACCTTTAAAGGCAGAAAATGTGTTTTTAAATTTCAGAAAAAAACTTGTGTAAAATTGAATGTTTTTGATACTTACAGAACTAGAAACTGAAAGGTTGAACGACAACGCATAGCATGAAAGAAATGAGCTTTTCCTCTCAATGAAAGTCAGCTGAGTTCTCAAGTTTATTTGGTCTATTTCGGCATTCCTTGTCCGACTATCTTGGTGTTAAAGAAATGTACGTCTGTTTTGGACCATTTAGGCCTTAATGATTGGGGCTATAAAGCCTATGATGAATATTTTTTACTACAAAGTCAACCTTTAAGTTGGCAAAAATTGATACCATATTATAAAAATAAGAACTCTTCAACATAAACATGACTTTTAGCCAAGTTGACTGGTAATAAAATAAGCACTAAATAACTTTTAATTTGACTTATTAAAGCAATATAAAACTTTGATTCTAGGAATGTAAAACATTCATGACACAAGTTTGATAGCATGGTAGAGAAATAGAAGAAATGTTTTCTAAAGACCAAATTGCACTGTTATGCACGTTTTGTACTGCGACGTACCTTTTATGTTTAGAGATTTGTACGCATCAGCATTTCATTTCTTGCTTTTTGCTTTTATTTAATTGAAGAAAGTCAAAAAAAAAATGTTCAAAAGGTAATACATATTTTGAACAATAAAATTCTCTCCGTAAAAAAATTTATAATTTTGAATTCCGTAGCTTCGATTAAGAAAACTATATGAACCTAACTGTTACTAGCAAGATTGATCGTGTGCATTTTGTAAGTTTGTTTTATCTATAAAGCTACGCTAACTAAGGATATTTTGTTAAATAGAACGATTTTCTGTCTCTCGAGAAAGATGTGTATTGTGTAAGATAGATGCATTGCGAAATCTCTTGAATTGTCCATATTTTTATTAAATGCTTAGAAAATCAGGAGGCCATTCAGAAGAGGTGGAGCTAGATCGTGAGAGATCGAGAAAACTGATGTATAGAGAAAGAGAGAGAGATACAGGAGAGAGAGAGACACGAGAAAGAAGAGTGAGGAGATAGAGAGAAGCGGGGAGGGGGAGAATGAGAGACAGGGCGAATGAAAAAAAAACCAGAAAAACATCACCAAAACAATTTTAATACAATCTCTATTGTTATTACATTGAAATTATTATGTTTTGTTCTTTAAACATTTCAGGGCTTGGCAATGGATGGTTTCATTATAATTAGAATCACAGAGGGATCAAGTGGCTTTTATGTACAGCGAAGAGTCAAAAATAGAAGTCTTCTTACTGAGCACTTTGGTTCCCTAACAAGGTATCACGTGGGTTTTGTTAGAAGAGAAACAGATAAAAACAGATACAAATTCCACCTGGACTAATTACTTCCCTAGTTTTGTGAAAGGTGTAGTTAACGAGGAGCGTATAAGATAAAGGAAGACGGAAAGTGGCAAGACAGAAATGGATATTTTGGCGGGTTTCGAAGGAAGAGAGAGAAATATAATATAGTGGCTATGCAGACAGGAGTGGGTAAAAATAGTAAAACAGAAAATTAGCAAATAAGTGATAGAGGAAGTGGGTAGGGACGTTTAGACATGCAAATAGGGGGTGCAAAAAGACGATGGGAGAGAGACAAACATAAAAAGAATCAAGAAATACAGACGCACAGACAAAAGACGTTCCTTAAAGGAAAAGACGAAGTTGATAAATGAAGAAACAGATTGCCTACAAAGTTGTGAAGCAATATAGAAATAAAGCGACAAAAAGGAGACAAAGAACCTTAAAGAAGAAAATGGACAAAAAAAAAGGTTGAACATTTGATCTGGTAATAAACACTTTTTTACCAGCGACTACAGTACATATGGAAGAGACCATCAAAGGTAGGAAATTGAGCTTAAGCCACACATTCTATTATATATGCTTCCCGCCCCTCCCCCGACAGTTCCTACTCAAGCCTAAAGTGTTATCTACTATATATATCATAACCATGGTTACAGACGCCCCGGTTGCTCTCACAGTTGTGTTTTGATGTGAGTGAAGACTTTTAACATCACCCCAGCAGTGGTAACTTGTTTTTCTACGGTATATACTGAGAACACAGAACCGTTTGATCTAGATTAGGTGTAAATCCATTCGTGCCTGTAATAGACAGAGGAATTGAGTTTTCTGAGTAATTAACTGCCTTAAGGCACATACAAAATTAACTTAATACTGTTTTTTTGTACATTGTCTTTAAAAAAAAATTTAACGTACCATAGAAATAGGAAAGTGTTTATAGTGATGAACAGTTAGGCATAATACACTGGACCTTTTTCAATCTTATCAAAATGACACCCCTCCCCCCCCCCTCCCCATCAAATGTTTATAACATAAAATGAAACCTAATAAAAGCTACGTTACTATTCTATATTGATTAAGACCATACACGATACAATCTTTTATTAAAACTTTTCAATTTCACTAAACTTTATCTCAGTCTGGCAACCCGACAACAAATGTCATTGTGATACACTGGGTCAAAATAGCCAAGAATAAGTCAGATATTTTTATGATCAACTACTGTCTGTGATGGACAAAATATACTAAAAAATAAAAAAACACACTAAAAAACACCAGCCTTTAAGGCAATGCTAACAAACTTTTATCTGTAAGTTCTGTATATTTTACATTTTTCATAGAGCTCTGTTGCTGTTTCTATTATTGTCGGCCATCCCACCCCTTTCCTGCCCCTAGCAAGGTCCTAATTAACCAAATCTGGACATCTCATACGACTGTACTATCTTACTAGTTCGCCGGGCACTCGTGGACTCGTGTTTGCCCCGGGCAGTTAGACACATGACATTTGGAGGTAGCGGAGTGATTCGAACAAACAATTTTGTTGAAGGTGTTGTTGTTAGGGTAGTATTCACTATGCAGCCTAGTTAATAATAAATCTTAAGAAACAACAAAAAAAAAAACATTACAAATCCAGCAATGTTTTCAAAGATTGCCAAATAGCATTTCTAGCCTCCTAAGTTGTGCTTATTTTTGTCGCCATCTAGTTTACGTGATAGGTTTCATTCGCGATATTATTAAGGTTCTTTCAAAATTGTTTTTTTTTTTTGTGAATGTTTCATATCAGCTTTTTAAATTTTTTTGTATAATTACTGATAATAATAATAATATTAAAATTATAGTAGTAGTAGTAGTAGTAGTAGTAGTAGTAGTAGTAGTAGTAGTAGTAGTAGTAGTAGTAGTAATAGTAGTAGTGCTTGTTGTAGTAGTAGTAATACTATAGTAGTAGTAGTAGTAGTAATAGTAGTAGTAGTAGTAGTAGTAGTAGTAGTAGTAGTAGTAGTAGTAGTAGTAGTAGTAGTAGTAGTAGTAGTAGTAGTAGTAGTAGTAGTAGTAGTATCGTCTGTCTTTCATTGATATCATAATCTTCTAAGTAACATTACCTGAAATCGTTATAGTCAGATTATTATCATCATTACCTTACCACCAAAGCATCAATAATTTTTTTTGTTTTCTTTATTTTTTTCTTTTCATCGAAATTTTCTTCCTCTACTTTGTGTGAAAGCGATAACTAGAAGAAGACTTTTCGTTTTCAAGGAGCCATTCAAAATGGATACTGTAAAAAATGATAACGACTATCACGGACAAAAAGAAGCTCTCCAAAAAGCTATTAGTTCCTGCGGAATCGGTCTAGAAATAGTTGTGACATTTACGCTAGACAGTGAAGCCCGCATTTGTTGTCTTCTGTGGGGGTTTCTTCGCTCTTAAAATTTTGTGTTTTTGTTGATACCAGAAAGTATTTTTTTTCTTTTTATGTAAAAAGTCTGTCTTTAATTATTTTTGTTGTATAACTAAGTTCGGCTTTTTAAATTTGTTTTATTTTATTTTTTGCACAGGTTCAGTACTAAGGCCTTTTCATTTGTTGCATTTACATTTCATTCCTTTCTGTCTGCCTGTTTTAATCTAGTCCACTCTGCGCCACCGTATAACTAACTTTTTTCTCTCGTTTCTCTTTCCCTTTCTTTCCTAATGACTCTTGATGTCTCCCTCTTTTTATGTTCTAGTCTGTGTGTATGTCTTACTCATCGGTTCTCATTTCCCACAGTCCTCATTTTCTTTCTATTTATCTCCCCCTCACCTTTCTCTCTTTCTCTCTCTTTTTTTTCTCTCTTCCTCATCCTTTCTGATGACATTTATTCTCTACCTCTTTTTGAAACTTTCTAGCACATTTTTCCTTTTAGCCATAAGACTATTCTTTTCCTCAAATAATAAAATTTTGTATGACGTCTATTTAATTAACAACTCTTTATGCCTTCATTTAATGCCGTACTATCTCATCACATACCAACAAAATGTTTATATAACAAGCACAATTTATTTACGGTCAATATATCTTTTTATCTGTCTGAATTTTATTTTGTAAGCAATGGCTTTTGTCAATGAATTTAGATGGAATTTTGTTTTATTTGTTTTATCTTTGTTGTTCTTGTTTTTGTTATGTAAGAGAAAGTAGCTAGTACGATGTAAACTGAAAAACATCAAGTATTTTTTCCTTCAAACCCAAAAAGAATTTTTATTTATGATTAAGCCAGAAAAAGAATGCTCATACGCATTGCTGAAAACATTTATTTTTTTCTCTTGTTGGTTGAACGTTCACGATTTATCTCAAGCATACAGTGTGAGCAGCTAAAGTGCGAAAGATAGTATGCATTTCTTATGTTCTTCAACTTTTTTGTCTCTTATTATGTTTTCTTGCCTTCTTTGTTTAGAAATTAACAAGAAATTGACGGCCAAATATCTTCGTGCCATGGTTACGTCATCTCATTTCGTCACCCGTAGAAGAATAATTGCTAGAACAGTAAGTAGTAATATAGGAATCCTCGTTGTTAGTTTCGGAATCACCATGCTTCTCTTTCAAATTTACAACTCACGGCGCAGCAGACCATCGTGTAAACAAGCTTTATCAGGTATTGGTGAAGAAAAAGAACAAATTATACATTCAAAAGCTGTCCAGAAGAAACCAGTTGAGGAACATGACACTCCCCCCACATCATGTGATATCATCGAGTTTTTCGCATCAATTGATGCTAGCGCGCGGACTTATTATCCGGACCTAATCTGTGATGAATTAGCACCAATGATGGATATCGTCTGCCGGATGTATTTTCGGCAAGTGGGGTTGGAACACCTAGCCAAAAGTTCATGTGCGCTGCATAGACCAGACAGGGTACCCAAGATTGTATATTTTGTAATTTTTGGGACGTATGTGTTCAAATTCTGGCATTACATCGCTTTTATGGCCGCGAAAAGGAACGTTTCGCCGACTGCTATCTATGTCATAGGAGATCAGCATCCCCAAGGCAGATGGTGGCAGAGGGTGCTGAATGACGTACATGGTGTCAGGTGAGACTAGCGTCAGAGATTTCACACACGCTTACTGAATTATGTTTGTACAAGTAAATCATACATTTACAGCCCGCTTAGCTCGACAATGAGAGTTGGTTTTTTGCAATCTTGGTAGAGTTCAAGAAAATGTACTAAAAAGTCTAAACTCTTAGATATAGAGTTAATTATATCGGTTTTTTAGATATTTAATTTTCTTTCAAAGTTCTCAGCTGTTACATTTATTCAAAGCTATCATTTTCCTTTTTGAACAGATTTCAGTTTGTTTTCGATTCATAAGTTGTAATACCTTCATTGACATGAAATTTCTTTTATGTCATTATTGTATTTAAATCATCTCCATTGCAAGTCCTTACTTTGAATTTGAATGCATATTTGTATAATTATTCTCTTTACTAGAAGCTTTTCCGTCTCAGATTTGTGTACAGAGAACTGCCTCAAAGTATCTCCGGAATAGATGTACGGTTTCGCCATCACCTGTCTGACATTGTTCGCCTCCAGATCCTTTATCTGAACGGCGGAATTTACCTGGATGCTGACATGGTAGTTGTTCGAGATCTGGAACCATTACTGGGTGAGCCCAAGTGTTTAAAGAATCTTTATATATATATGCATACAAAAACACACAAAAAGTTTAAAAGAAAGTATGAATGTTTCTATTTATATCAGTTTTGCGTTTTCAGAAAATATGTAGGTAAAAAAAAGAAGTAAAAGTCAAAAAAAAACTCATGGAGATAAACCTTTTTAGCAAAAAAAATCAATTGTTTATTGTGGGATGTGTTTGCGTGCCTTATCGTCCAGCACAAGTGTTCAAAGTGCCTCGTGCTGAGATTTGAGCAACCAGATTTGCCCTCTGTTATCTCCAGTGTGCAAAGAATAAAACTTTTTGTTTTATGCTTTTGGGGCGTCTCGCTCTATCATGTCAGTAGCTTAATTAATTTTGACAGTCCTAGAAATTAGGCTATTTTATGGTTTGGTTTAATGTAGCTCTTATCTGAGACTCCCAAGTGAGAGAGATTTCCTGTGATAATGGATCTCGTCTTTCACGTGGCTTCAGAACTTCTTTCAACGCACAAGACAAATTATGCCTTCCTTTTCTCCTCGGCCGTTAGCCTATTAAAATTGCGTTGTTTCCGTCTGTTGTATTGTAGCATATGATTGCGAACACGGGTTTGCAGCATCGCTCTAGGTTCTTCTTCAAAGATTTTTGGAAAACAAAAATATACGGAGCTTTTCTTTCTTTCGAAAGATCATCTTGACATTTTAACTTTTAGATTGTGCAAAATAGAACAAACTCATCCCAGCTTCTGTGATTGTGACTTTACATAAAATGCGAATATTTTAAACAAGGTCTTTTTACTTTTTTATCACCATAAAGCTTGAACTAAAGTAAGCTTGACCACATAAAAAAGGGTTCGTAAGATACGATATACCTATGCATTAATAAAAAGTACAAGCATGTTAATCCAGTTAAACACAGGGTTTTTGTCCAGTTATCTTTCAATTTGTCTACTCTAAGGATATTCTTTATTCTAGTTTATAATTACTTCGGCTGCTTTCTCTGTTTCAGATTATGACATTACTATGGGCATGGTAGAGAACGGTACAGGTATGGGCAACGCTTTTATTGCTACCAAACGTGGGTCTCCGTTTGTTAGGGAGTGGTACACGGAGTACAGTCACTACAGCCGTGAGCAACTCTACCACAACTCTCTCCAGGTACCACATGCACATCACCTAGGCTTATATTATCGAAATGGTAGATGGTCAATGATTTAATTAAAAAAAAGTTGTTGTCTATCCCTACCATCGATTACCTCTTTCGTAATGACTTATTTTACAATACCAAGTTAACTACTTTTAGCGTTATAAGACCTTCATAACGATCGTAGTAATTTGCATTAGTGATAGTGTCATAACCTCCATAACTCATAGCTGCCAACAGGTATAAAAGTATTCACGTCTCTAAACTCCCTGTTTATGTCAAAGGACTGAATGACTTTGTTTTATCACCTAGGCCCTCATGTGAACTAAAACGAATTTAGGACCAAGTTTTTTTTTAGAATTTAAAGACCGGCTTTCCAAAACTCAATATTCGCACTTTCGTTAAATCAGAGCTACTCCTTTAACTTGATGCTTGATATCGAGGTAACTACGAATATACCAAGTTTTCAACCAAAAACTGGTACAAGACCGCTATGTATCCTAACATCATGTGTTTTTTTAGAAAGGAAGAAATGAGATATTTTTTTATTTCCTCTAAAACTTGAACAAATGCTCTTTAATTTGCATTTACACTCTCTATCTTATGACCAGCCCGTATCAGATCATTATTGAAAACATGGTTTTGAAAAAAATGACACTTGGCAGATTTTCTTTTCTACAAACAAATCCTGAGCGCACTGAGACAATTGTATTATTCTATATGAAAAATGTGTTGAGTTTTCGCTTTAATTGTATAGATTCCCAGAGACATGTGGTTCAAGAACACATCCCGGCTTCACGTCGAGTCCGAGCGTCTTTACCGCCCCAACTGGTTTGAGGCAGACTTGCTTTTCAAAGGCAACACTTATCCTTGGCAAAATAACTACGCCGTACACGTGTGGACCAATGGAAACCCAGTGCCAAGGTCACCTGACGAGATCCAAACAGTCAATACGACCATTGCGCAGATTTTTAGGCAAGCTATGTACGGAGATCCAAGACTCAGGAAATTATAACCTTTATCAAACATCATCATTGTATACCATGTCTATGAATGCTCTATCCTTTCTATGGCTATATAGGAAATTAAAAGTTTTAAAACAGAATCAAAGGCTATCTCAGGACGCATTACTTGTTTTTTAGATATCTAATCAACAAATTTACCACAACACTAGTTTCATCTAAACATTTTCTAATACCCTTCCGTGACAAGCAATTTGAATTTTTCGTAGCTTTGCTGTAGCTAAGTGCTTAAAGCAGTAAAGCAAAGCAAAATATATTGTGTTTTGTGTTAGACATATCATAACGACGTTTATTACCTCAACACATATTTTTAGGAATTACAAGTATTAAAAAGATTACTAGTTACATTTTCGTTCTGTCTTTCTTAAAATTGAACTGTATATTGAAGAGCAGCTTTTTTATAACAATGAGTCTGGTTGGTTTTTTTTTCAATGCTCGTGCAAACAGCAGTAACTGTTTCTCTGTAAGTGAGCTGTTACGTGAGTTTATGTTTTAGCTATTGTAGGTCGTGATGTATTTTCTAAAAGTTGATGCCGAAAAAATATATATATTCAGAACTACCATATTTAAATGAGTAGATCTAATTTTTAAGAAGGAGTGACCAACATTTTCACAGGTAAACTATTGTGCCAAATTATAGAAAATAATTCATTTTCTTAGACACGTAATCTAGATTCTAGATTCAGATCTAGCGTAGATCAAACTTAATGCAGAATTTAATAGATAAAATTGAGAAGTAGAAAAACTATCATGTGTGTTTTTCGACTTTCCAGTTTTTTTTCAAGATATGTAAAGTTTGGCTTAGAAAATCAGCCCTATTTTGTACTTTGACTATATATTAATTTTTCATCAGGTAACCGGTATTAGCTAAAACGGTGACCCTCATGAATTACATAACTGGACATGCAGAGCCTAGGACCTACCGCTTAAACAGAAGGGAAAAAACATGACACGCAACAGAGACTAAAATGGAATAAAAAATACACCCTAATCTAGTCTACATCTAGGTTTAATGCAGACTCTAGATCAAGACACCTATCTAGCTCTAATTCCGAATAGTCTAAACTGAGTTCTAGATATGGGTACAAGTTATAGACACTTAATCTTAAGTTTAGATCTATATCTAAAATTGAGTTCTAGATGTCAATAAAATTTTTAGACTGTCAAACTTAAGTTTACATCTATATCTTAAATTGTGTTCTAGGAGTAAGTAAAAGTTTTCAACTCTTAATCAAAAGTTTAGATATATATTTAACCTAAATTGTTATTTTTTTAACATAATTCAACAATGGAAACAGACGAACCTATATTATTTATGGGTGTTCTTCCGCTTACAATTTAAAAACTGTAACCAGAAGTGTGTAAGATTTATGGTAGGCAGAAGTGTGTAAAATGTATGGTAGGCAGAAGTGTGTAAAATGTATGGCAGGAAAGAAGTGTGTAAAATGTGCCTATCTATACAGACGAATAGTAACACTACAAAAATTTTTTTAAACAGAAGGCAAAGCTCTTTTAACCCATAACTGGAACTGTATGAAAAGTGCGCGTACAATGTGTACATTTTTATAATACAGTTTACTCATTCATCTCATTTGAATAGTTAGTTTTTCAAAACAGCCAACAAGCAATTATTTAATATCTACTGGTATTTTTCTACCTTGTTCATTATCACACACTTTGGTATGGTTGTTTTGGCATGTGATAGTGAATAATCATACATGTAGTTCGTACCTATGAATCCATAAAGTAACTGTCGTCATTAAGGAAAGCTGGGAAATATAGTTTATAAACTATAAAGGTAAAAATAAAGTTTGTGATGTCGCACTTGGTGAATTAATTTTTTATCTTAAAATATTTATTGGAATAATATTTTAAAGTTTAAACACGTGTCTCTTTTTCGTTTATTCTTGTTCTTTTTTAACCTTTTTTTCGATATTTTACAGACTAAATGACCGTTTTCCCCACAAAAAAATGTTGCGATCATTGTCCAACTTAACCATCATTTCGGGGCATACTGGTATGCCCAAAATATGCTTGCCTTTAGTATAAATCGGCTTAAAGAAGCTGTAACACCCACCGCCTAGCTCTTGATAGAAACATAGCCTATGTTTAATAAGAAATGTCGCTACTATGTTTCAAATTATACCAAAGCAAGCATATTTATAGCATTTCCACCTAAAAGCCTACATCAATCCTCAGCTAATTCCATGCCTTAAAGTCTCTCAATCATAAACTATTGCGCTGATGCTGCCACTACTATTTCTTCTGGTCTGACTCTTAGTGGGCAACCGTAAACGCAAACATATTTTTCAGTCGTTTTCGCTATACCGATCGATATCAGATACAAACCGAAAATTTAATTAGACGGTGGATAGCCAAATGAATCTGAAACTCAAAAGTTGAATTCATTTTTTTACTAACATAAACGCCGATGATCAAAGAATAAACAAGCGAATAACATGACAAAAACAAACACGTCAATTAATGGTCTTGGTGACGAGATTAAGATAAAAAAAAATGTTTTTCAACATTCACCACATAAAGTTCTCATGTTATATTTTGCCTCAGCAACAGCTACTTTGGACTTACTTTTTAAGGACATATAAAAGTTATCTCTCCACATGCATATACGTGGCCTAAAAGCAAGTAACATTCAGTGTTATTTTTAATAAGGCTTTTAGATAAATTCTGGTGTAGTTTTGTTTAATGGATTTCATCTATGATTTTTAAAAATATCAGAACAAAAGGTTTACGAAATCAGACAACTTATTTCCTGGTAGAATATGTTTTAATTTAACTCCTGAAGCTGAAAATTGAACTGAACATAATTAAAGTCAGTTAAATAACACCAGATTTAAAACAACGACAAAAGTAACATGTCGCATTGCAAGGGGAAGGAACAAAGAAATTTTATTTAGTTTTTACGTGGCTAAGAGTTACTGCCCTCTTTAATACCTGCAGGGTGCGATCAACAAACATTGCAGTTTGCAACGTGGCAAGCTCTTTGACATGGGTACTTGAAATTCCTGTGTAGTAAACTAATTTTCTCCTTCAATACACCTTTTGGCAAACGAGAAATCACAAAAATATAATCTTTTAACATTAGTTTTTTTTACGTTAAACTCAGCACTATTGAGATTTTCGCAAAAAGTGTTCGATACCTAGATTTCATTTTAAGATCTAGCGCAACATATCATATAGCTTCTCGGTAAATTTTATATACAAACACGAAATGACACTATTAGAGCGTCCACTAAACCATGCATGAATTGCATGTAAAACTTCAAACTGTTTTTAAAGTTTTTTTTTATAGTTGTCACCAAATATAAACTGTGTGTTAGGTAGTCTAGTTATGGTTATCTGTGAATCATTCACTAAAAGAAGATTAACACTTGAGCAGTATCTCTTTAAGCGACTTCAAAATATTGCTCGATTTGATTTAAAACATTTTTAACCACAATGACATCTACATCATAAGAAAAGAAAATGTAGAGACTGGACCTACTGATGTAAAAAAAAAAAATTTTTACATATCAATCACATTTTCCTTCTTTCACACAGTTTTGTTTTGGTTTTTAAATCCTACGGAAATACCCTAGAGAAGGAGACGAAGAATAGGAAACATAAGCAAAAGAAAGTACGGGAGGCAGAGTCATGTAGATGTGTATGTGACAAAATGTCGTGTGACTTATTGGCAGTGCTATGATATCAAGCTTTGGGGCTAAATAAAATGTTTGAGAGCTTAAGTCACACTTTTTGAGTCACGGATGATTCTGACATGAATTTAAAAATGCAAGTCTGGAGAGTATCTGTAGTACTTTGGTCTTAACAACAACAAATCCACTGCTTTTAGCTAGTTATTTAAGAATTGAAATTAATAAAAAAAAATATATTAAAAGAGTAAAACGTGTCCTTAGATACACAGGCGCTTTGATAAACAGACAACTGATTAGGAAATCTGAAGCAGCCACCAGAAAGACGCTAACAGAAAGGGGTGGAAGCGAAACATGAGAAGGTAGCGATACTCGCTCTGTCTAAATCTCCGGCTACGATTCTTTCATCAGCCGTCAGTGCCCTGGTGCTGCCCTATGGGTGATCAATATGAAGTCAGGAGCGTCCGGTCTTACCGCTTGATGATGTCCGGTCACATCTGATTCTGGCCTTCCAGCCTGACCGGCGCACACATCAAAGACTAATCATACCAGATCAGGACAGAGAAAGATATGAAAGAAAAGAAATTCGCCATCCAATAGTAACAATATGTAATGTTTTTATAAAGCATTTTATGTAGTTTTGAATAGTTATTTTCTTTGCATCTGCGCACTCAAAGTTTTTGGCCTTTAAAAAGGTAATTTTTGCTTTCTTTTTTTTTTTATTTAACAATAAATTTTGTTCTACCTTATTTAGTTGGGTTTTATTCAACCCTTTTCACCTTAAAAAAATAAAGAAAACACAAAAGAAACACACACAAAAAAAACAGAAAATAATTGCTGAAGCAAAATCAAAGATAGAAAGTTCGTTTTTTTTTAACTTTTTGCTTCTCAATTAGAAATATTGCTGTTGCAACACCAGGAAAAGATAGACCAATTTCGTGTTATAAAAAAGCTTTTCATGACATGTTGTGATGTTTGT
>BMAT01002294.1:31300-47564 GCA_019649035.1 Elysia marginata | reverse complement strand
ATTTTAACTGGGTTTGTTACTGTCGCCATAAACTCTGCCGTTTCAGCAAAGTGTTCCCTGTAAACATGAAGAAGCAGAGTATTGAAATGCAAAGGCTATTATGTTTCATTGGTTATTCTGCGAAAAGAAGTCTCAAAAGCGGGAAGGGAGTGGAAAATTGGGGCATAACAAAACAGCATGTATATTTTAGTTTAATAACGAAACGAAGTTCGTAAATATTAATTCGAGCACTCGTCTGATTTACTCAAGGGAGGCTGAGAAAACAGTAGGAGGATATTCAAAACACGAATATTGACGTGGTGTCTTCTTACCTGTTCACTTGTCTGAATCGTCAGCGTGATGTATGTATCGAAAAATTCGAAACAGAGATCTGTTACTAAGTTATAAAACCCCGGTCTCTATTTTCACATCGGACTAATGTCAACAAATCCTACCATGGGCTTTTACAGGTTTTCAGCTCTTGATCTGTTCTGGTGAGAATCGATATGATTCACAGAAACCGGGTATTCTCTGACTCTGTTTAACTTATAAACAAATGGAGAACACGTTGCAAGATTTTTTTAAATGTCGGAAAGGTTATGGTAGACAGAGAAAGTGTCAATCTTTAGAGCTACACGGCTACCATGTTTTTTATATTGCTTTTGGAGAAAAAAAAAAGCAATACCTCATGGTGTCTATCATTCTTAACCCATTACAAATTCTTTGCAAATTTTGGGTTTTGAGGTAAGATTAAAAGCTGTGGAGGCCATAATTATTTAGACAGACAATCATATAATAAAAGTAGATAGAGGCAGAGGCTAGACAGATAGCTGAGAGATACACACACGTTTTGAGTTAAATAAAGTAAGATTGAGACAGACAAACCTTAATAATGGGGCAAATGTAGGCATGATATTATATAAGAGGAAGATTCCATTTAAGAAATGCAAAAGGAAACTGTTAATGTTAAAAGCGTGCACTCTAAGATAAGCTATCAGCGACTTTATTTAAAAATGTTTCGGATCGGCCTCTATTAAAATTCAAATTATAACCTTTTTTGACAGCCTAGTTACTGTTTTTTTCAACTTCAGCTGCTGTCTCTTAGGGTCATTAGCTACAGCGGAAAAGATATTTCTCTTCTAAAATTGTTTCTCTTTTTTTTTGTCTATTTAGAAAGAAGATTAAAATCTGTAATTGGAAATGTTCTTCTGATTTTTTAAAAATTTCTCTTTCTTATTCGTTTTCCTCTTTCCTACATCTCTATTTAAACACCCCCATTTAGGGCATCGCAAATTATCATGAAGTGCGCAAGCAAAGAAGTTCCTCACACATGTAAAAAAGTGCAGAATCTGTCAAATAAATCCAAGTTATTTTTAAGGTCTAGAATGATACCTTGCTGTGCCAGGTCTTTATTATCTTTCCCGCTTCCGACTCCGGAAGCTACAGCTCCGCTCGCTCTTCCAGGCAATCAGGAGGTGGCGGACTCGCGCAGCCCCTGCCAGTTTTCATCCTCTTTTTTATCTCTTTGTTTATTATTTTTATTTTGCTTTTTTTTTGCCTCTTGGGCTAGACCAGATGGCAATGAACTACAACATTAAAACGATATTGTTATTAGGTATATTTTTTTATTACTTTTCTGATAATTGTATCTACTTATTGATTTTTAAATAATAGTTAGCTGAATATTTAACTTCATTTTATCAGGGCTAAAGCATTGTTAAGTAGAAGCTTTCTGTGATATAGTCTACATGCACTTAAGATCGTGAAAGTATATTCTTCATTGGAATATTGAATTGTCAAAGGGTGACAGAAGAAGAAGAAGATGAAGAGAGAGAGAGAGAGAGAGAGAGAGAGAGAGAGAGGCAGGCGACCAGAAATATAGGAAGGAAGGGGCAGAGATAAATTAAATGGAGAAAAGTAAGGAAAGATACCAGAAAGCGGGTTTTGAGCTACTTGTCGCTTTTTCAATTTATCGTATCTCTATTTTACGACTTCTAATTCTGTGTGGCGAAAGGCTTTTCACAGAATGCACCGATTTCGATGCGGTTTTGACCAGAATGTACGTAAAAATTTCCTGCACAATAGTTCCGTACGCCCTTTGATTTTGAGGTTCATGTTATTTTTTTTTTGTAGAACCCAACATTGTCAATGTGATTAGTTTTATTAGTTGCAATCAACCATAGACTTACAATCCGTCGTTTCTATGACTTTCAAAACAAACTTCGGCTTCCATGTTGTGACCCCAAACCGAAAAAAGTGGTTTTCATATCGAGAAGAATAAATCTAACAAACAACAATGAAACTCGTCTCTAGATCGAGCTTATCCTGGATATTGAAGTGATCTGTGAAAAGGTAGGCCTAGGCTACGCAAAAAAAATTCTTTTTATGTTAATGCCGATCTAATTGGGCCCCGTCGGTAAAAACAAAACTGTCAGCGCCATCGGGTCTTATTTATTCTAACTTTAATATCCATGAGCTCTCTCTGATTCGAGGATAATTATCTATTCAAAGAAAACAGGAGTTAGAAACTTTTAAATGTGCGAGCAAAAGTGAACCGTGTACACACTCACACAAGTTTGCTGAAACAGAATTTCAAAATGTTACAATATCTAGCATTTTCCATTTTGCTTTCAGGAGTAATAGAATGCAATATCTAGCATTTTCCATTTTGCTTTCAGGAGTAATATCATGAGGTACGTATCTCGACTTATGCTCTGCACTCCCGCTTTCCGTTTCAAGCAATCAAAATGAAAAAAAATTGTTCGCTTACTGACAGCTCTCAATCTTTTCTTAACTTTGTAACTTTGATTTACTGGCTCTTTAAACAAACCTATACAGAACGTATCTTTACTTCTTTCTGTATCTAGAAAAAATGAAACCACAAGGAAACAATTTCTTTGCAATTAATTTAATGAGTTGTGCTCTAAAACATCAGTTTCCGGTAAGTGTGTGTCTAAAAAATGGTCTTTAGCTATACATACTAGTTATTCCAAGCGGAAACGGCGAGAATATATGTTACAATATAATGCTATCGCTAAAGCTTGTATCACTGCAAAGAAGTCCATTTATTGTATTGACAAGACCTATACAGAGTCTAAAGGATGAATATATTATCTAGTGACTGTTTTATACTTTTTATAGCTTTCTTTATATTAAAACAAAATGAGTTTTCAATAAAGATGGCCCTTTTCTGTCACATGGTATTGGTATTGCCTTTAAAGTTTGGGCTGTCGAAAGGCTGATTTTGAGTTATAAATTTCAGCTACTGTCATTAGCTTTGAGAGATACCGCCCCCCCTCCTACCTCACAACTAAAAGAGCATATCGTGTTCTGCCTATAAAAACAGACGCTTTGGCTTTTCTGTGAAAAACAATAGTTTCCAACATTTGCATGGAAGGAAATTCTAATCAACCGATTTAGCTGCGATTACTAAATTTTAAACACATTGCACATTAAAACTCAAGAAGTTTTTAATGACTAATCGTTTTTGGTTTCTGAAGCCATTCTTAACACGGAAGTTCAAATACTATCTCATTACAGATATATTGAATATAAAAGTATAACAGAGAGTATAAATCGTTGAAAATTTCTTTAAAAGACTACAGATCTTACTCATCACGGTTTTTAATAGTTTTTTTAAAATTGTATATTAAAGTAATTTTTGCAGTTTTAATTCAGTATGGATTGGGTAGTCGAAAAAATCAGCAAAATTTTAGTCTTGAAGATTGAAATGTACGTATGTTGGCACTTAATGGTTTATTTTTCAAAACTGCATGATACTCACGGTACCAGAGGAACAATTTGGGCTCTTGTAAACATATGTTTTCTGTAAAACCACATTAACATGTTTTCATTGAATACGCACACCGATAAACTAGACAAAGGAGGGCTAGTGTGGCATTTGTGCCAAAGAATAAAGTCGAACCCAATCAGACAAACTTTTAATCTTTCGCGGGGCGTTTTTGATGTTCTTTTTAATTGAGCACCGATATGAACCTTATTTTACGAGGTTCCTTTTCTTTAGAATATAATTAGCTTCTTTTCATGTTATAGCTTTTCCTTTTTCGACATAATATGATAATTTGGCCTTTTTGAACCTTTTAGCCTTTCTTCCAGGTCTCCATTGCCATCAGCAAGCATAAACCTGTCATTAACATTTAAAGCGAATCTTAAGAGAGGAGAGAGGATTAGTAAAAAATCTCTTTCCTCCTGGATTTGTTTTGCGTTTTTATTCTTAATTTCAATTCCCCCTATCTCTACTTGTCGCAATATCACCAATGCAGTCTTTTAAAAATACCAGATAACTTGAAAAAATGAGTTCAAAACCCTAGAATATTTCTTATGAGTGCAGCCTACAATACTTATACGAGTATATCTAAGATGCGCGAAGTCATCCAATCATTTCCGTTACCATCTCCGGAAATATAACTTTCGCGTGCATGCTTCTTGAAAGAATCAAGAAGTGAATGATTCATTTGTATTATTACAGTTCTCGTCTTGTTTTTTTTAAACACATCATTTTCTTTCCCCACTTTTTCACTTCTTGTTATCCTAAAACTCAAAATCAAAGTTAACTGAGTTTCTTAAAAAATCGTTTTGGTGGGATTAAAATTAGCTTGAAGTTTTTTTATTTAACGGTGATCGATTTTGTTCTGGTTTGTGCTTGTAGGAAATTGTTGCTGGTTGTGAAAAACTACTCACAACTGAAAAAAAAAATTAGAAAATGGCAGTTTTGCTGTTTCCCATAATTGAAAAATGATGCATCGCCGCAATGCATTTATTGACGAGGCGGTTAAAGAGAAAATTTTAACTTTGTAATCTTTTGATTTCGTGCTAATTCTTTTCGGAGAAAACCGCTGCCTATACTTGTAAAGGACCCCAAACGCATGTGCCACCCTATCAAAAACGATCATTCGGGAAATGAGGATTTCAAAGCTTTTAGACCTATGTTGAGACTAAAGAGATTTTTAAAACTGCCGTACTTAAAAAAAATGCTTTTTGCAGATTAATTATCTGCTCTGAAAATTAAAATGGTTTTAAAGCGGGGGAAATCAAATGAAGATGAAAGTCGAAAAGAAATCAAAATGATATTTGACAACAAACATTAACTATGTCATATGAACTTTCTCAAAAAGATAATATCAAGACAATACCTATCAAGTGTCTCCAAAGTTTTCGTTTTACTGTCTGTACTCGCTACTTGTAAGTCACTTAGCACAAAAAAGCCGTTATTGTTACACTTAAGACAGAAATACCAAACTGTGTATAAATTATGAATACTTAGCTTATAAAGATGTAATTTATTGATAAAAATGATTGAAAATTTAAGGAAAAAAACAGGCTGAAAAGCTTTAGGCTTCACCGACCGTTTATCATTACGTTTTCATTGTGGAAAGCAGTCTGTATTCAAAATATACATTTTCTAGAAGAGTGTTTCCTTGAGGTAGCTTAAGTTAACTGAAATTTGATATTTTGAAAGTAGAAAACACAAACAGGACACTCTAGCCAAAATGAGAACCTAGTCTAAACCTAGATCTCGCGTGGAATAAATCTTGATGTCGCCTAAGACACAGGCCTATGACTGAAGTTGTTTGATCTTGTTAATATTTAAACCTTTATATTTTTAAAATTAAAACGTTTTATATCTTTAAAAAGTGTAAAGGTTCTTTTAATAAGAACTATAATCAATTTCTTACTAATCGGCTATCCCAAGCTTATTGAGTGTCGTTTTTCAACGAGTTGCATTAAAAAAATACAAATAATCTTACCATTAAATACTCAAGACTGTAACATTAGTAGCCAAGTAAATAAATTGAACTGAAGTATAAAAAAACAATTTCAAACATAACGTACAACGCCGTTGACTTTACAGCAGAATCTTTTTTATATAACGAGAAACTTTCATTAAGTCTCTGCTTCATGGCATTCAATTTGACAGTTCAGTTTTAACAAAACTAGGTAAAGCAGAGTGAAACTCAAAGAAGATTTCAGGCAGTTTTCCAGCAAATCTTCAATGTAATACACCTGAGACTTTGGTTGGGTCTCTGGAGGTTTGTATCACTGAACCAGAAGAAACAAAACCTAGAAACCGATGTAAACAGTTCATTACATAAAAAATTGATGGAGAAAAATTACAAAAAAAGAAAAGAAACCACTTAGCCGAATAACGATGAGTGCATGCAGGGTATTTCTAACATTGGTAATAAACATACCTCTATGTTTATTTGTTGGCAACAATATAGTCACGGAAGCTATTACATTAACTTTTATTCAAGTAGAAATCACCTCGAAAAACCTTTGAAGAACTTACCTATTAATTAGCCAAAGATCAATAAGATAACTTGATAATGTACTTTGTGTTGAAATGTGAAAATGAACAGTTTTTACGAAATTTCTGTGTTGTAAAATAAGGGATTTACTAGTATCTAATGTCTCTGTTATGATAAGAAAGAACAATACAAAGACAAATGTTTCAAAAGTAAAGAAACTATTACAAAAACTTATGCGGAAGATCTAAAAAGACTAACAACTTTACTTTTAAAAGCCTAGCCAAAACATAAAAAACGGTATGTGCGGCAAACTGGGAGCATTGTGTTATCTTAGAACCATTTATATTAACACATCTATTAATTTTACAAAAGCTTGATAATAATTGCCGAACTTATAAAAGAATTCTTATCGTATTCATGACAGTGGATTCACTAAACACTTGCAGAAAAGCTCTTCTAGGAATCCAGTAATGAACTGACTAACATAATAACTTCGGATTTTAAAAAGTTCAAAGCCGCAAAGCATGGGGAAGGCACTTGCAAAACTTGTTTTAAACTATGCCTATAAAATCCACCTTTGATACAATTAGTATTGAACAAGACAACGGAGGTATAATAACTTTCGCGGATGAATATTTTACAACCGAAACTATTCAATCAATACAAGGAAAGGACCTAATACTCTTGCACTGGACAAGTTTGCGTTAAATTTGTGCAAAAAAAAGTTATCCTCAGAGTCTGTGCAAGTTTAATATAATTCACTAAATGAAGTAAGGATTTATAGCATCAATGTCAAAACCAATATTGAAATTTACCTGTGCTTCTTTTATGTTTGCATATGTGTTTGTAAAAATAAAAGCAATGACTAAGGTTTTTTAACCTTACATATCAGTCTCTTAAAAATTTCTATTGTTCTTGAATTTTTTCATTAAAGTTTGAGTCCTGGAATCTCTAACATATGCTAGCAGCACAAGTAGATTGTGATGTTTGTTAAAACCAAGTGAGGAAAGCCTATATTGATTTTATTTCACTTCAAGCGGACCAGAGAGGGCAGTTCTTCATAATAACAGAAACTATCGATATATTTGGTTATGCCAATCGATGACCATTTTGTAATAGGTCTGTAAGTTCAGTGAAATTTACACCAAACCAAGAGAACCATAAATACTGGTGTCCCTGAAGTATAACTACGTGTTTTCTGATAAATATTAGTTTTCTGATAGACATAAGGGCCTTACAGTAACAGATATAGATGTATGGTCCAACAACTGTTTACAAAAATGACATAAAAGAGATTTAAAGATACAACAATATTAAGGCGGAATCAATAGAAAAAGCCAAAAAAAGAATATAAAATGAGAGAGATCCACACTGCCCGGGTTAAATGCTTTGAAAACAGTAGAGAATATTTACACTGTTTAAGATTTTTCTTTTTAAATTTCTTAAATGTTGTTTTTTTTTCAGAGTGCAACTTTCCTCTCTTAAAATCTATTCCTCTTGGCAATTATTGTCCGAAATGTTCAAGACTTATTGTGTGCTTATATTCATACGTAGTAATTACGAACCCAAACACAAATCCACTACACGTCCAGGAGTATCGTTAAATTCGGGTGGGAATTTCCGTTTTTGCAGCTTAAGATAGTATCTTTTTAATCAGACAATAAAATAGTTTGAAAATATATTCACAAGATTTTTTTCTTAGACTAATTGAAAATTTAGAAAATAGAATTACAATGTGGCTTAAGGCCGGCTTTGACAATAACAAAATCTACGTTCAAACTTCAGGATGGCGATCGCCAACTTGGCAACTAGGATACATAAGTACGGTCGTTTATTTATACCCCCCGAGTTTAAACTTGCTGAGTTACATGTTATCAGTATTGTGGTTAGATTTTCGAAAATTTAAAAACAATGTCTTTTAGGTCCCGTGTCTACGTTAAGTTGCGTATAGTTTTTTAATTAAAGTTAATGCATGCGATTGGCAGGTCTTTAATGCCCCCCTCCCTCTAAAAACTGAAATACATAATCTATAAATGACACTTTTTCTCCAGCAGTCAATAATAGAGCTGCTAAGAGACCAGAATGTCATAGATCATCTCCAACTGTTTAGATGCTTAATTTATTGGACGAACCTTTTTCAACACATTAAGAACAAAAGGTGAACTTTTTCAGTGTAGAACGCAAAGATTTTCTCCACAATGCATTGACAACAAACAGCGTAAATTACGCTAACCTCACTAATACCTCTCCAACACTATAAGAACGACAATGTTTTGCAGTAAGACTGTTGAGCTTTTTTTTTAAAGATTGCAGGCAGAAACTAAATTGTGGCAATGGTGGTTAAGCCTATTAAAAGAAAATGAGCAGCATTTACAAAAAAAGCGAAAAAGAGCATAAGTGACTCAAAGTTTTGGAAAAGTTCTAAAATGCATTTTTTTCAAGTAATTTCACTTTTTTCCACCAAACGTTTTGTGGATGTTATTTTCTCCCCCTATCTTTCCTTTATTTAGGAGTAAATGAGGGATAAAAATGTTTTTTTGCTTACAACTATCAAATGTTCATAACGGCTTGGAAAAAAATAACCATGAATTTCTTCTCCTTAAAAATGCTAGAAAAAATTCATAAGATCAGAAAAACAAAATTGCATTACAACATGTTTGTAAGTTTCTGATATCTAAGGCATTAATCAAAAATTTTAAGTTTTGTAGAAATTCTTCTCTTTTTCGAACAATTTTGTGACCCTATTTCCGAAAATCCCGCTAAAGTTGGAATTTTATTTTATTTTATTAGTATTGTACCTTACCGAGAAGCATAGTACTCCAGCAACATTGTGCAAAAGACAAAAACATTTATCTTAGACGATTATTTTGTATGAATTAACAAAGCAAGGAGGTTCGATTGGTTTTTCCAGAATCTGTAACTGAAAAATTGTCTGTAGCTCAAAATGGGACCAACCAACTTTAGCTGGGTTTTGGGGTTGGGGTCACATTTATCTCTTTATAAAAACATTTGCCCGGAAATGAACTGCTCGTCTCTGCCGGAAACTAATTACTTGCGCAAGATCTACGCTGGAACAAAGAGGTAGGATAACATGAAATTGTCACGCAAGAGAGTTATACAAATATCGTACAAATCTTCAAGACAATCTGCTCATATGGTTTTATATTTGTATTACTTTGATATGAGCATTAGACAGTTCTTTCTCCATACTAGTACGGCTCATTCAGCAGTATTGCTAGCCAGCCTTATTGATCCAACATATAATTTGTTATCCTCTCAAGAAAACTCTTCGAAAAAGAAGACATGTAATTGGTTTTGAAGCCACGCGTTGGGCCGTGATGTCTCAACAAGCCACACTACATCTGTGGCAGAAAAATTTATTTGGAAAAAACAACAGATTGATTGATCTCATCTCACTGAATATGATTAGAAATATTATCCAAACCTGGAATGAGAAGAACTTGGGTAGCACAAGCTGTTTCTCTGGTGAGCAGTTTGTTTAACTTATTTTTATGATGTGTGAATAAATTTTTTTATACTATTTGTAAGTAGGCATGAAGGTTGCGAATATTGCAAAAAACGGGTTGTTAAGAAAAACAGCAAAAATGAATTCTTTAAAAGTAGTTCAGGGTAAACCAAGTTTTGAAGTATTTGATCCTTTGATTGTATTTAATGTAGTTGTAAAGTATTATATGTAGTTTTTTTATTTTTATAGCGTCAAATAAAAACATGAAAAACATTTAGATTTCAGGAGCAACAAAAACTTATTCGAAAATTTTCAATAAATAATTTTCAGGTTTTTCTTTTTAGTTCATGAGTCAGAGAATTTTTCAAGAAAGTCTTAGACTGTTCTGAAGCTTCGGAATGTTAACAGGGAGATAAAGAGTTGTCACACAAAGACAACTTGTGGGTTAAAATCACAAGACATCTGCACTCTCTAAGCCTAAAGATCCAGGTGGAGTATAGGGAATGAGATAAGAGGTAAAAAAGAGTAACGTCCCTTTTCTAGTAGACAACACCCCAAAATACTATAATGGTTATTGTAATCTAGACCTAGATTTAAGTGTCTTATATTGGTAAGTTTTTTACTTTTATAAACGATTTTACATATAGAACTAAAAAACTATCGAGCTAAATAAAAAGTTTATCTTAAAAAAAAATGTGCCGCATAAGTTTTAAAAGATTGCGTTCATAAGACAGCGGGTAATCCCATTTAATTTTCAAATAATATTGTCTTTAAATTATTTTTTTTTAAATACGCTAGAACATAAATCGACATGTACTAGCCTTAATGATTAAATCTCACTCGTAGAGACATCAGGAAAGATCCGCTACTCCTGTTTAAATCTCATTCCCTATACACTTTTATAAAATCACAGCGCCACGTGCTGTCTTCATATTCGTCAGCTGCTTTTTAACGCATAGTTTTCGGAAAATTCGGAGACTTAGGACATCGAAACACATCGCAAAGTTTTACAAATGTCGAAATCTTGAATCTCTTGTTATGATTTTTTATTTGAAAGCTGCCTTTTTTTTCTAGTCTATCGCACACATATTAAAGGAAAAAAAACTTTTTATTTCTTTTCTAATTTTCTATCCGTAGAACTCTTTGTCAATGGGCCAGTGTATCTACGCACTATCTTTTTTTATTGCGTGTCTAGTTACATACTTCCTTATATTTCATCTGATTGATTTCTACACCACAAGGGATGAGGTGTAACACAATCAGTACCAGTAGAAAGACATCTTATTATGCCCGAGGTCAAAGATTGCAAATCCAATCGAGACATACGTTTTTCCCCTCTGGTTCCAGCAATAGCTAGTCAGGCAGCTACGTCTCTTGACTTTCGACAAAAGAAAAGGCAGCGAGAAAAGTAATGATAACTTACCGCATATTACCATGTGTCGAGAAAAATTAGGACCTTGTCCAAAAACCCTCAGTTCTATGACTTTAAAGGAGAGCGTCGGCGATTATTTTTCTACCGTTTCACCTATTCTTAATAATAACTTTAATTGGATTGAATCCGTAAATAGATCTTGGCAAATCTCTTAGTTCATTTTACTCAAGTTTTGATGAGAAGTGTTCGATACAAAACAACTACACAACAATCAAACATTCGTTTTGCATGCTTTTCAGCAGATAGAAGACGATAAGTGTATGCTGGTTACAAATTTGAGGAGTCAACAATATTGCGACGAAAAACAAAGGAGCCATTTTCATTGGCTTGGAAAGTAAAAAGTTCCAAGAAGTTTTAAGGAAAATATACATAAGATAAAGTTTTTAGCTTTAGTAATACTAAAGCTTTTCTCTTGCTCGGACCAGACAAGATTTTTTGGCATAAAACATGTTGACTTTATTAGTATGTATACTTATAAGATGACAGAGATAAAACAAACTTTTAAAAGCTTATCTTATGAGCAAACATTATGCGTAATGGATTTGATTGTAGTGAAAATCATGAGGGAAGGTTGATTGGAAAGTGTAAAAGATATCAATCATTTCTGTCTTAGATAATTGAGTTATTGTTTCCCCATTTAGGTACCGATGCCAATCTGTGCCTGAAAAGAGCATCGAGTATAAAACACATCCGAAATTTTTCGATTCATATGCTCTGTCTGAAAATATTAAATAGACACGCGATTTGTTCAGTGCGTTCATGCTACAGTAAAAACTGGATAGTTACAGCTATGGCGGAAATTTTATATTCTTGATACAATCCTAGAAGTGAATTATCTGCTTTTTTTCCATTTGACACATTGCCTAAATTTATTATTTCTATTCATCTCTACCAAAATCCCACCCCGAAAAGTTTTATCATCAAATTGATATTGTATCTCAATCCATCGCTGATTTGTTACTCTCAGTGATGGCTGGTTTGAAATAAAAGTTACCCAAGTTTAATAATATTAATAAAGATTTAAATTCTATTAACGAAATCGCTGAATCAAAAGTGTGTTAAGATCCCTCAAGAGGCTGGATGGTATGGTAGAGGCTGTTTAAAGGTGAAAGGCGCTTTTTCATAGTACCAGTACTACTTTAGATAAAGCGAGACAAAAACTCAATTTCCGGTTCGGATCATGAGTGAGCTGAGTTCCTCTGCTTAGAGCCGTGAGAAATTCCAACTGAAGTAATTGAAAGGCCATAGTCAAGATTCTAAAAGCACTTGAGACCAGGACCAAGGTTGTCAGAGTCAAATATCATAAGAACCTAGAGACTTGGGGTATAGACAGTCAAGGGCCTTCCCGCAGGCAGGGGCCTATAAGATGTCTAGGACAGTCACTGTAGTTCCAAGCTCCAAGCGCCATTAGTGTGAAAGGCGAATAAGCCGAATCCCATGGGGTAAGATGACCGTGTCCTTTTTGACGGTAGACACTTCTTCTTTTTTTTCTTCTTCTTCTTCTTTTTCTTCTTCTTCTTTTACTTCTTCTTCTTCTTCTTTTTTATTTTTCTTCTTCTTCTTCTTCTTTTAAATGAAAAAAATAGATCTGTGTTCGTGTTCTTAATGTTTGATTTGTAACATAAGTGGTGAGGTTCTTTTTTTTACTTAAGACTTTCTGTTATACATGTTAATACTGAATAAATCGTCATACATTTATCCCTTCATTCATTCCTCTCCTTTCCTTGTTTTCCGCATTTCTATTTTATCTTCTATTTTGCTACATCTTTTCATTCCTCTCTCTTTCCTGTTTCACTCCTTTTTTGTTTATAGCTTGGACTTTATGTTTTCCTTTTACCTGTTGTAAATTTTGTAAATGTAACAGATTTCGTACCATCGATTCCTTTTTTCTCTGTAGTTAATATTATTTAATAACAAATGAAACCAACTTTGATTCTTCAGAAATTTACTGGCGTCATGAGTGTCATTCCCTTTATCATTTTCGTATTGATATCTTCTTTGTAAGTTGTATGGTTGAAGGTATCAAATAAAACTGCACACAACAGATATGTGCTCACAAAAATAATAAATTCTGTTAGCTTTGGTTGGAAGATGCTGACTCAGCAAAACAATATGTGAACAAGAACAAAAGATGAAGATTATAACTAAACTGTTAACTATTGTAAATGGATTGCAGATAGGAAAAAAATTATTTTTTTTTTAATTCGTCAAGCCCTTCTAAATAATGCATTTTTACAAAATAGCAAAATACGAACCCCAAAAGAGTCCATTTATCTTTTTTGTTTGCATGGACAAAACCCCGATAGAGAACTATGTTAAATCATTGCATATTGTATCAACTCTATTTATAAAATGTAAACACTTAAAACATTCAAACAAGCACAAGCAATAGTGCAGATTTTTACATCTTTAGACAAGCATAGAAAAGTGAGAAAACTCTATAAAATCAACGTATGAAGAATCTAAAATTACAATGAACAAGGACGATAGCAAATAACAAAATATTTTTAGTCGTAATTAATTTAACTCACTGTGTCGTTGGCAATGAAGGCGCCATCTTGAAGTTGGTATCCAGACCATCCTTCCCAGCAACGTGAACTAATGGGCTGTTTTCTTGTTTTCACTGCAATCTCGCTGGTCAGAGCTTTTCAGGACTGTCACTGACACAAACGCTACCTCTGACAACTACCACAAGGTATTCTAATAGTGTTTATTAATGCTATGTTGGCTTTGCCGGTTGTCATTAACTGAATTCCAACTGGAAATTTATTTAAGGAACTGTCAGCGTCGATAGAGGAAAAGGTGAGGCGAAAGAGTAGTAATTTTTTAAGTTTTAAATTCGCATGATACTAATTAATCTAAAATTTATGAAATATGAAGCTGTAACTGCGATTGCTTTAATAAAACGAGTTGATTAAACATCATAGGTTTATTCACGACACATTTTAGTCTGTTAGTAAAAGACAGCTTTCAAAGTCACAAAAATGTAATTGATCTGTATTTTAGCTGCTTGTAAAAACTAAAATTAATATCAATCTATCTAACGTAGATGAATGAACACTTTCTGTAGATTTGCAGAATTTGAACAAAAATTTGTCAAAATCTAAAGTTATGCATATTTAATTTTCCAGTAAATTTTAAACCTTATAACACTCGACATCGCTTTGCACCAAAAAGCACGAAAAATGTCAGTTCAGTTTGTTTATTTTATATATGTATATAATGTGAATAAAATAATAGTTTATAAGGTATTCCTGTGTATTCTTTTCAAGGAACGATAAAGTGCAAAGATTTTTTTATTTAGTTCAGATGATTCACAATCTTGCTTTAAACTTTATCAATTACAGACTGCAAATCCTTGACGTCTAAGTAACGTAATCTTACAGAACTGCGTCGGAGTCGCTCACAAATAAAAAAGTGTTGCACAAGTTTTTGTACTGCAGGTCCTTGTATCTGTGGAGTAAAAAAAAGCCAAGGAGATATTTTATAAACGTTTCAGGTGTTGATTAATCTCAGTTATTTTAATGTATTAACTCACGATTGATAAAAAAGTAATGTCCTGTTCATGGCATGTATGTTTAGAAATACCAATAAGAAAGTTCTTTTAAATATGAGCAGAAAGTCACGTGTCTTTCAGCACAGTTCAATCGTTTTGAGTAATTTAGGAAAATACTGCAAAAGGAAAATAGTTTAAAACTAAAAAGGATCGTTTATAATCAAAGTTTTATTCACGTGAGTCTCCAATCACGTGTTCAGACATTTTATCCATAGCGTAACTCAATGATATGGAGCTTGACATTTTAGTCTCCTCGCAAAATACCACAGCCGGTCGCATTACATTATCATATTCACTTCATACATTATCTACAACGTCAGCTACAAGTGTTTGTCAGAGAACATGAAGTTGAAACTGTGATAATTTTACTTTTTTTTTGTAAATAAAACAGAGTTCAAAGGCAGAGGAACTACATAGCCATGAAACCTGTTAAAACTTGCAGAACTTGTTAGAAACAGCACGTCACTCAAGCAGCTTGTTATACTCTCGACACGCCTCATTTATTTGTAATTACAAACATTACCAGCCCCTCACTGATTTAAGCCCACCAAAAGGAAGAAATGTTGGTTTTAAAGGTTAACAAATAAAATAAAATAAGGTAATCACAATCATCCTGAAAGAAAAAAGATGGATAAGCTGAGATAGAGCTTTTTTTCCTCTCTTATCATGACACAGCGCCATCAACCGGAATTCAATTTGCAGCAATTTCGCCGTTGAGTGAGAAAACCACTGGCCGCTCGGGAAATTCCTGGAAATTGCATTCGTCTGTTTGCAGGGGCAGACTTTTTCAGCATGAGGGGAATTCCGTTTTGATTTGCAGCACAGATAGATTTATTCACTTAGATAGACAAAAATATGCTAGAACATCTAAACAATAGCAAATGCGAAGATAGAAAAATAGTGTGCGACGCTTCCTGTTGAATAAGTTAATAGATAACTTAATGTGCAGTTAGGACAGAATAAATTTTTCTTAGCTATGAAAATATATTACCCGCTCTTAATTTTAAGATTGGTTAGTAGAGATACATTTTGACGTGGATGGTTTGCAATTTTACTATATGTTTTGTTAATTTAATCTTCTGTTTTCTTCCCAGTTTTGTATAACCTTATCGTTCCTACTCTTAAACAAACATTTCGAGTGTGGTGACCTTTTCATTTATATTATCATTTGGATGAATGGCGTCGTTTTTAGCTTTGATAATATTTGTTAATATCAAAAATCTATCTTATCTATATTTATAATTTCA
The DNA here is from genome assembly GCA_019649035.1 of Elysia marginata. Taxonomy (NCBI): domain Eukaryota; kingdom Metazoa; phylum Mollusca; class Gastropoda; family Plakobranchidae; genus Elysia; species Elysia marginata. Next base: position 31,615 of record BMAT01002294.1, on the reverse strand, counting down.
TTTGATTTTTTAAATTAAAGACAGAGTTTGCTCAATTTTGCTTACAAAAGGGAATCGTGCAGTTTGTTGAGAGGCTTTAACATCCCGTATACTACCAAAACGCTGCGTTTGCGCCGATAAATATATCTTTGTCTGCAATCGGCACGTCGTGTATATCTAGATAGCCAGTGTTCCAGTTCTTTTTTTTTAAAAAACATGATCTTTCAAAGTTGTCTATTACAACATTTGCCATTAAAAAACGCAAACTGAGAAACCAATCGGAATCAAGATTAACTTTTAACCTTAAAGATCCTAACAATAAAGATAATAATAATA
>BMAT01002294.1:9356-22688 GCA_019649035.1 Elysia marginata | reverse complement strand
ATTAGATGTCTCTTAAAATGTAAGTGTCGTATAGAGTGAAGGAACGGTGAAAGTAAAATTAAAAACTTAAAATGTAAAGGTTTAACAAATTAATAGCTTAGACCACTACTAAAGGTTAATTCGATTTTTAAAAATTTAACTTTCATGGGTATCAGAAAGATGGTTAATTGGTTAAAAATGTTGTTCATTGGAATTATCTCTGGTTTAACAAATTGAGTAATGGCGGTTCACGTGGGCTTTTTTAACAAGCAGAATAAGTTCAGCCTGCTACGCAAACAAATATCGATCCTACCAAAGCTTAAAAATGACACAAACGCACAAATGCAAATATAAGGTGCACTTTTTTATTAGGAGGAGGAAGAAGATGTAGTCTTAGTTATATAATTTTTTCGTAGAGAATCTTCAAATCAGAGAAAAAATATTTGCCCTCATAAATGGATATCTCATAAGAACGTAGAATGCAATTGTTTCGATAATTTTTAACCCATTTTATGTTGTTTTTATCACCTTTTCTATTTTAAACAACCAAGCCATTTCTATAGTTTATGGTACCTTATTGCCTTTTATGCTCATACATGACGACAATAAAAAAGTTTTTATAACAAGAAGAAAAAACAGATAGCTTTTTTTTAGCAGTAAGAAGACCACAGAAGACCAGTCCACTCTCTGAAATGAAAAGACGCCTTAGAAATAGCTTAGTCCTGGAGGCTATGCGACGGAAAAAAAACACGATCTTTTATGGCAAGGGGTTAAGGCGTGTGTATGTTATTCAATGTTTAGGAGGATCCCGCTATATCGGCCTATATACCAGATCGATCTGGCTCAGATAAGACTGCCCACACCTCATCTATTTGTTCCATTTCGTGGTAGTTTTTTGCCCTTTCGTTCATGTGTCGAATTTTTTCAGTGTTTATCGGTCTCAACGTCCTGGTTTTTTAAATTTTATTTTGCCTTTCCCGCTAACTTTTTAACTTCTTCCTCTGTAAAGCTGATTGTTCATATCTTCTCATCTATGTACATTCCAATGTCACCTTTGACCCGTTGAATTATGCATTTATCTTTGTATCTATATATCAATCTTGATAACAACCTATTCGAAGGACATGTCTTACAAAAAGTTGTTTTGAACATGTTGTAGCTCTCTTCGGTAACGATGTTATGTTGAATTCCTGTTTCCTTTCTGGGCAATGAAGATTTCTAGTAGCTGTTTTCTCCGGTGCATGCACCATCTCAGAATTTCTTGAAGTTTAGCGTTATTGTGTTTTTATCAGTAATTTTGTGCAGCTTGTGGTCCGGCGGAAAGCATGTGTTTACCAACGCCAATCATGTGTACTTAGTGTTGGTGGCAAGGTTTTTACTGCAGAGATTTTTCTTCCTCTTGTTCTCTTATCTTTTTCATTCGCGGTGTCCTGTGAGTTTGGGGGGTTTGCAGTGTAGTCTTCATTTTTAAGGTTATTGTTGCTTCGGTTGTTGTCTGTTCTACATAATTTAACTCTTTAATGTGTTAACTTTCTTAGAAAGCTGTGTTGTACTTATTTTAAGTTTTCACTGTTGTTTGTGTTGTTCGAAAATCTTAATTCAATTCTTTTTGTTAGACTTAGCATAAACTGTTATTGGGTTTATTGTGGGGCCTGTTAAGTCCAGTACGTAGGTCGAGTGATACATCCAGAAAATTCACAACTTTTTTGTTTGCCTTTACTGCCACAGAAAGTACTTTTATACATTTTGTATGTTTTTACCTTTCTGATAGCTCCAATTTTCTTGGTTTCTCTTTTGCTATAGCTAAGCAGTTATTTCTGCAAAAAACAATGTTGACGTAGAGGAGTTTAGGCTGGGAAAAGAAATAGAGCCCGACCGGTTCCCAAGTTTTGGCACTATCAGAACTGCCCATAGTTACATAGTAACCATTTTCTTTCTTTCTCCAGGCCTTTGTAAAGTGTCTTTTTGTAGTGTACGTGACAATATGAATATGATCTTTGGATACCGTGGTGAAAATTGAGGCATAATCCAGGGCTTTCAGAAGTTAATCATTTAAATTAGAAAGACAGAATAACCAATACGTTACCAAAGCAAAGACTTCGCACACACTTTTTGGTCCCGAAGTGATACAGATCGGTCTATCTTCCATTATGGATTGGAAAAGACAAGGAGTGCCTTCCTCGCGTTTTTCGTACGCGGAGGGTTAGAACATTTCTAACAATATAATACTCTTATTTGAAAAAATAATATTGGATGCCAACAGTGAAATTACCCCCTACCCTCACTAACCCAGTGGGACAAACTAGATAGGGAACGCACAGGTAAAAAATAAGTAGCTAAAATTGTAGATGTAAAGCAGCGATCTTTTGATCCGTAAAATTTATATACCTATCCCTACTCATAACATCTTAGCATCTTTTCCGCCATTGTATCTCTCTAGTATATAGTATACATATACTATCCTTTTTATTGTCTCCATTTGTAGCCTTCCATTGTGCCTCTTGATTTATCTTTTCAATTTACCTTTATTTCTGTATAGCTGTCTATCTATTTATCAATATAAGTCAAATTACTTATCTTTCTTTTCCTTAATAGGTTCTTTCTGCTACGCCATTGCATTGCCTTTCAAATGACGCGGTAAACATCGTTGCTCTGTGTCAATATCTAGGCCCAATCGATAAAGTATAACAGGTGGATTCTTATCAAAAAGTTGTTACCAGAGCCCTCTAAAGCAATTAATTCTTTACATTAAAACCTGAATAAAAATCCAGCCATTGCTCAAGTGAGAGAGAAATTAAAGCTCTAGTAACTGGCGGTAGACATGGTTAGAATTTCCCTATTTTTGTACAGATTATAAAAGTCGCTATCATACAAGTAATACAACTTTTTATCATGTTTCTGGCTGTGTGTTGCACCCAATGCACTAAATCTAATGAGGATTTTTGTTGTGAGTCACTTTAGTTTCCGCTTGTAAAGGTTCTACGTCGTCAATGAAATGAAAAATATTCATTTTGAATTTCCAACCAAGCTCTAAAAATGTCTAAGGAAAAACAGAAAAGAAAGGAAAATAATGTTGGTAAGAGGTGGCAGGACAAGGATAATAAGGAAAGCAATAAAGTTAGAGGGTACTCAATACAGGGGAGCTTCAGAACGTCTTACAGAACTACATAAAAGTTGATGAGACTAGAAAGACGAGAAAAAATGGTCCTTCATTTCCCGAATTATCGACTGAAAAAATACTTTTTTTTATTTGTCGGATAAGTAACAATTAATTTTCTTGATCTCTACCATTGCAAACGCTACCTTCATATTCATAGGTGAATCTTACTGAAGAATTGGTATTTACCACTTAAGCAAAAATCAAGTCAAGAAATGAGAAACGATTTCGATACTAGACCAATAAAAGCGCTTAACAAGATCAGTCAGTTGTTGGTTCCTTGCGCTTAAAAGATCATCTGTCTTCGCGAGGAAATGATCAAGTCACCCGCCACCATTATCAAGCTGAGGTGAACATTGTCAGCGGTGAAGCTTATCAGCTCTCCTGGCCGCCCGAGATAGTCTGCAGTTTTCACTGCCTTGAGGTCTACCAAGTTTGGCTGCCCAGCTGCCCGCAGAGGTCAAGAGATGGCTTCACTGACATTTGAAATCCTCTTTTGATGAGGTTGCTGTTTAGTGATCTCGAAAAAGGATATAAAATATCAGTATGTGAATAATAGTTACTATTGACCTGTCATAAATAGCAACATTATTTCATTCTTTATTTTTTTTTTGTCTTACTTGACTATACTTTTTGCGAAGTCCCTTCACAGCCTTATCCAGCGCATGATGTACAAATTTGTGTTCATAATGATACTGATTATTTTTTTAATCTTTTGATTTTAAGAAGGAAAATAAAGTTGTAGATTCTTTTTGAGCAGCCAATAGAATCAATTTTGCAATACTCCTTGCTAATTGTAATTTTTCTTGCATTGCTCATAAAAATGCGAAAAAGATTAATGTATCTACCCTATTAGAAACCATAGGAATGATCGGATAAAGTTTTAAATCCATAATTTGATTTTAAAAAAGCGAAACAACGTTTAGTCTTAACTCAGGAATATTAATGTGCTTGATGGCAAAGTACTTGTAGTCACAATAGATTTTTTTCTTGTTTTGTTTATCAATAGGCTGGTCATTTTTGACAATTTTGTTAAAATGCTAATGCTTGTTCTCTTTTTAAGTTGTTTGAGTCCAAAAAGGTATTTTTTTAGTTTATAATCGTTCAGGTTCAAACATTTTTTCAATAGGAAAGAGTTTACAATTAAAAAGAAAACAATTTTCTTTATCATTTTGGAAAAAATCAATAAAACTATTGTCTCGGAAATATATTCTAGTGTTCCAAGAAAGGGTCTGCCGAGGCCTGTCAAATATTTTTCTTTTAATGAAAGGCTGTAACGGTTGTCAAGTTTTAACCTTTTGTCTTTATCGCTTTATATGGTTGCTTTTGTCGAGACAGCTTTATTGCCATATAAAAAATTAGACCTCATGTATAAAAAGCATTTATTAGATACTTGTTTGGCTTGAAACTAACCTTAAGCGTGTCAGTACATCCAGAACCTTACAAACACCGATACTAGCGAACTATTATTATATTCTTTTCCTGTATTAACTAAGAGATGACATAGCCATTTAAAGCTTTTTAGAGAGATTTTTATACTTTTAAACAAATGATATGCCATTAGCTCTGTTTTCGGTTTAGCTAACTGTATAAAACAACGTGATGTATATAATATTATAATTGATGTCTGTGTACTGATTTAAACTAGAGCATTTACTGTGGCTTGCATCAGTTCACGCGGCGGAGCGGAAAAGCACCAAGTTTTCACTTTGCAAGGTAAATATAGGAGAATAAAAGTGTCCTACAGAATGTTCTCTATATTTCTTGTCAATGGCAGAGTTAGTGAAAGCGGTCAGGAAAAGTGTACTGATCTTTGTTGGTCTAATTAAAGTACTTTGATTCTCGTTGATAGCCAAAATGGGTTTATGCTGTTATTTAACCTAATGGGAACTGCATGTTTTTCGTTTGTTATTCACATCATCAAATTCACCATGGTTTTGAGATCCGTGCATTGTTTTAATTTTTAAGAAAAGGTAAAATCATTTTAATTCCATTTCTGGTCTTTCGAATATGTTACTGGCCATATCAAGGTTTGATAGCATTATTATGGTTAATTAATTTAGCAATAAGTGTTGAATCACATAAATTAATGTTGAATAAAAAAACGAAAGTTATATTGTGTTATAAAGACATTGTCACCAGTTTGGTTAAGAAATAATGGCAAATTTATCTTTGATTACGGGGCCCGAGAAATTATTTTTAGAAAGCCTCAAGTGATAAAATAGTGTCGGCCCTATAAAAAAAAGTTCAGACAACAATGAATTGTAGAGAAAATGAAAGCGGAACAAGAAGCCAAAAAACCTCGAGACACTATTCACAAACTAAATTGTGTTTTTTTTTTTACAGAAAGCACTTAAAAAACTCGAAGTGAGTACATAAAGCATATGCAATTTTTACCAGCAGCTCTTAAATGGCCTAGATGTAGCACAACAAAATCTTAACAATGTTTTTTGTATTCTTTCAGTCCAATTCTTATTTTGGAGGATGCCTGATATTACTGGTATATAGCTGTATGTAGCTATCTGTTGGGCCTACTTCTTTTTTTGCATAAAAGCAATAAATGTCAAAAGCAGAAGAACTTATTTACATTGTAAGGATTTCTTTTCCAACTTGGAGAACCAGTCGAGAAGAGCACATCAGTAAAGAAGCCTAACTTTACACGCCACATTTACTTGCAGTTATCTCAAACACATTACAATATCACCCTTCACTGATTTCATCTAACCTTAAGGAAGACATGTTGATTTAAACATGAAAAAAAGTAATCAAAACTGGTCTTTAAAGAAAAAGGTGGATAGGTAAAGCTAGACCTTTTTTTCAAATAACGACAAAACGTCTCAACCGGAATTCAATTTGCAGCAATTTCGCTGTTGAGTGAGAAAACCACTGGCCGCAGGGGAATTTCCTCGAAATTGTATTTGTCTGTTTGTAGGAGTAGAATTGCTTGGCAAGAGGGGAATTCTGTTTTGATTTGCAACGGAGATAGATTATTCGATTGTTCAGAAAAAAAATTGCGAAAACTTCTAAAAGATTGTTATCATGAATTCAAAGAATGCTGTTCAATGCTTCCAAAAGAATAAGTTTGGAGATAAATATACTGCTAGTAAGGGAAAAAACAATTTTGATAAAAGGATTTATTTCTCGCCTTCCTTACACTTCACCGTTATGAGTGACATTTAGTCAAATATTTGTATTGTTTTGTTACTTTTAAATAGGCTTAAAACGGTCTGGCGGCAAAATTTATTAAGACTTGAGATTTTTTAATCTGATTCAAATTTAAGCCTTTTATATCTTGCTACCAATCACTGCTTCGCATGCATATTAAGCTTTCACACTTTCTGGGAATAGCCACGTTTATATTTCTTCTCTCTTCGTGTATTTACTCCAGCCTTTGCAACTATCATTGGTGGTTGACAGTCCGCCTGTTTGTGGTATAAGTCTTTAGTGTTATGTAACTCCCTGTACACATTTGTCGTCTAGTCTGGTTATCCACGTGCCTAGTCTCCAATCAGTAGTGAGTAGAGATGATAGAGATGTAGACTATCCTAATGAGGGCATGTTTTTCTACCAGTTGAACAAAAAAAAAGAAGTGTCTTTAACCAGTAAAAATCACAGCAAGTGTTTTCTTAATGGAAATGCTGCCAATATATTTTTCTAAGATTTGTGAAAATATTTGCCATCGATGTTGCATCTCAAAAAGCTAGTGTGATAATGCAGATTTCTGGGTGAAAGTATGACTAAGCAACGAAGAATCTCGCGCTACACTTATTTTTTTTTTAATTAATAGAAATTTAAAAACAATGTAAACGACTTTCTTGTATTTTATATGTGCAATATTTGCTGAATTTATTGGATAGTACGTGTGAAATTCCTATATTTTGAGATTTTTCAATTTTAATTGCAGATCGATTTCAGTCAAACACCTAGAGATCTTTTTATTGGTGGAGATAATGGTGGATTTAGGGGGTAGGTCCGTTATTTCAAAATCATGATAGCTTTAAAAATAACGACTTCTTTTACATTTTTGTAAATTTATTTTTTTATTTATTGTTGTTTTTGTTTCTTTGTTGTTGTTGGTTTTTTTTTGTTGGCTTCCGCATACAAAAATTGTCCATATTAAAACAGATGTTTTCAGCTGTTTTTTGAAAAGGTTTTACAATCCTTCGTTGCTTCGTGCTACATATCTGCAAACGGAAATTTATATCTCGAAATCTCTTTAACAAACAGAACCAATCAAAACTGTTTGCTACAATATTTGTCGATGTCAGACACAAGATGAGAAACCGGTAACAATCAAAAGAAACATTTAAGCTTCGAGATCATGCAAATACAAGTATCACTCAAGAACCTAGTGTATAATGGAAAGTGTTGTGAAAGCGGTTATGATGGGGTTTAAAGAGTGACACAAATATCGAGGAAAGAGGGGAGTGTGAGGGAGAGAAACATAGTAGTACGATGTTCTATTCATTTTTTTTAATGAGAGAGAGATTCAGTGAAAAGTCGATAGTGATGTAGATAGAGAGAAAGGAAGAGGGACAGACAAAGAAAAAGAGAGAGAGAGAGAGGAACAAGAACAAGAAGAGAAGAAGAAGAAAAGGAAGAAGAAGAATGAGAAGAAGAAGAGAAGAAGAACAAGAACAAGAAGAAGAAAAACATCAAGAACAAGAACGAGAAGAAGAAGAACGAGAAGAAGGAGAAGAAGCACAAGAACAAGAAGAACAAGAACAAAAAGAAGAGGAAGAAGAAGAAGAAAAAGAAGACGAACAACAACAACAACAGCAACAACGTCCGCATCACAATAAACAATCTTCTTCCGAAAACAATATTAGAGAAAACTTATCCTTCTGTTGAGGATAAACAAAACAGAAGTCGTAAAGTGATACAAAAATCAGAAGGGTAGTTAAAAAGAATTCAAGCTTTTCTGAACAAAAATTAAAGAAACGAAGTGATGGTGGGAAAGGAAAATATAATTAGTAGCCAATGTACTATATAAAAATATCAGCTTGAAAAATGAACGGAACCAAACACGTAGAGATTTAGGAAGACCTGAATAGAGAGAAATTTGGAGATTAAATGGAGAAAAGGTCGTAGTGATATTAGAATGATCTCGTGTCAGACCGCTATACTTAAAACCTTTGAATTGTCTATTTTTTACGATATGGTTGATATTGTTATTATGTGGCCTCGATTGGTCTCTATTTGTTTCACCGTTCGGACTACAGACCCCTAAAAACCGTTCTAATTATCTTGTTTTTTCAATATTAACCGATATGGGTTATTCTTTGTTAAGCAGCATAAAACTTTAACCGCCCAAAATATCAGTTTCATAAAAAAGCTTGTTGACTTGCAAGCTTAAAATCATTATAACCTGGTACCAAAACGTTTATTATCACATGCTCAACTGACACAGCACCCTTGAGATATTTATCCCATTTATGCCGTTTATTTCCACAAAATCTATCGAAGCCTTTTAGCTTTTCAGAATTTCAATCCTGTTGAAAAGTTAAATCTTTTTATAATGGAAGGAGGGGTGAACTTTCAGACAGAAAAGGCTTTTTGTGGGGGGCTTCAAAATTTGGAAATTCAGCCTATCCATTTCAAATCACACTAAATTGATGTAAGGGGGCATTTGGAATGACCTATGATCTCTGCAAACAATTATGCTTTTTTTAATTCATGTGAAAATCGTAGTGCCTATCCAAATTTTTTCTCCAGTTAAAATCTATTTTCGGTTTCACTTGAACGTCGAAATGTTCATGACATGACGCGTTCGCTGGTGCTGATGAAATTTCTGGAATTTTTTATTTTATGTACAATGAAAGATTACTTTGCGAAACGCAAATGATATAATGGAAGGAGAGGTGATCTTTCGGCCAGAACGGGTTTTTTGAGATAGGCTTAAAATTGGGAAAATTAGCTTATCCATATCAAATCACATAAATTGATGTAAGAGGTCATTTAGTGCTTTTTTAATTTATGAGAAAACTGTGATGCCTATCCAAGGTTTTTCTCTCCATTTTAACTCTTTTTTTAGCAAATGACAAAGAACTTTTAGTTTTAGGTAGGCCTTAGAGCAACATGAAGTCATGATTTGATTTGACTGAAATGATTTACAAACAGATGACCAGGACCCTGTGGATTTGACTAGATCTACATTACATCCTCAGGTCCCTTAGAGAAATCTAGATCTAGATCTAGAATCTAGGTCTAGGATTAGTAAGAACATTTGTGCTTGAAAATCATGATCCAGGTGTAGGATTATTAGTTAGGCTAGAAATCTACAGTGTCGATTCCTTTTCTTCTTATTCTTTTTTCATCATGATGGAAGGAGAGGTCATTTTTTCAGCCAGAAAATGGTTTTTTGTATGTGTGTGGGGGCGAGTGCTTAAAAACTGGGAAAATTAGCTTATCTATTTCAAATCACACTAAATTGCTGTAAGAGGTCATTTATTATGGTCTGCCATCTCTGAAATAATTATGCTTTTTTAATTTTTGTGAAAATCGTGATGCCTATGATTTAAAAAAACATAAAGCCGACTCCCATGTCTCGGAAAACATATCAGGAAATGATATAGTTACAGATATTTTGTATTGAAAAGAGTTTATATACCTTTGAATGGTTTGTAAATTTCATTAACAGAGTGATGAGGTGGGGATCGGGGGTAGAGAGACAGTGATAAAAAGGGAGAATAGGAGCGAATGAAAGGCGACAGAGAGGTGGTGATAGAAGGAAAAAGGGGAGGTTGTTCAGATTGAAATGTTAAATTAATTTTAAAGTTTCTAGACTTCAAATTCAGAGCCAGGGAAATAAAAGAAAACAGCTCTGTGGTTTATGGGGTAGTTTGAAAAAGATACAAGGAAATCAACAACAAAGAGAAATAGGGAGAGGGTAGAGGTGGGACGAAAAACGGCGGTAATGTGTCAAAAGGTGTTAATTAAAAGTTATCAGAGAGAAAACCAGAATATTAAAATTACAGGAACATAGAGAAGGGTGAGGTGGGGGGTTATGCCATGTTTTTTTCCCGTACACTGTCAATCTCATACTAAGAGCTTGACCGGGGGAAAGAAAGAGGGGAATAAGCTCAGGAAAAGGAACAAGAGAAAGAGAGAGAGGGGGGAGAGGTAAGGGGGAGGATACTATTTTTTTATACATAGAGGTAGCTTATATACACCGACAGAAAGTGTACTCAAAACTCATGCGCACAGCACAAAGGCGAAAAAAAACATTTTAGAGGTTGGGTTATAAACTTTGTGAATATGTTCCTGTTGTAATCTAGCTAGTTCAATCAACGGATGCAATTCCAATTGTTTACACTGTAGAAATAGATGTTTCTTAATTATTCAGTGTCAGGGAGAATCGGGTATTAGTGACGGTAGTAAATGAAAACTGGAAAATGGTGAAAAATAATTATCTCTCTGATGTATAATTGTTCCGACCTTAATCTACCAATTGGTGCGGAATTGTGTATCAAAATGTGTTTCAACAGCGTTTATTTACGCTGCGTAACATGTTTCTATAGTGCCACACAAAGAGATGCACAATCTGAAGGAGGAGGGCGGAAAAGATTGGCCGTTACCAAATTGTGGCGTGAATTTAGGTCAGAACGATTCAATAATGGTCCAAACAAAACTTGAAGACATGACTTAAATACCATTAAATGCAAATAGTTTCGCCCGCTTCGATTGTTGAATTCTGTAGAATTAAGGTTATGTCTAGGTTTTCTAGGTTTAGAACTAGATAGAGGAAATATCTTGATCTTGAGTCTGTAGTAGACCTAGATCCTGATCAGGTTTTGAGTGCCATGTTTGTTTCATTTTAGGCTCTGTGTGTTATGTTTTCTTCTATTTTAGCCTTGGAACCTAATCTCTGCGTTTCAAGTTACGCGATTCATGAAGGTCACCGTTTTGGCTATATAGATATTTAAAAAAAAACATCAATAATTGAGCACGCTCTTTTTTCGTTTGTGCTTTCTTTTCATCTTGTGATCCGGTTTGCTTGGATACGACGTGTTTATCACTATTTCAGTCTATATCTCTTTCTCTTTCTTTTTTTTTCCTTTTTCTTTCTCTCTCTCTCTCTGTCCTTCCTTTTTTGTTCCTTTTCTTTATTCATCTTTTCATCAAGCAATCTGTCTCTTTCGTTTTCATGCTATCTATTTATCATTTTTGTCTATGCATCGACTTACTTATTTCTTTGCTTCCCAATTAGACTTTTCTATTACGCAAACAATTTATCCCATCTTTCAAAAGACGAAGCAAAAATAAATTATCTGTTTCCTCTTCTTGACTGAATCGATAATATTTTGTAGGTGGATTCCGTCCATTAAACCAAAGTTGTAACCACAGCTACCTCAACTTAATATTTTTTAAGAATTCAACCCGAAAAAAACTAATGAAACTTAAATTGAGACACCAATTCAAACCGCTAGTAACTTATCCTATGTTTGTTTAGAAACTGTCTTTTTCCTGTAGAGATATGATGAGATGAGTAAGAAGTAGACACACGAAAACTTGATCACGGATTGTTTCCGCTCTGTTTTATATGCTCACGCCCCCAATTCTTTCGGTCGGATTTGTGTTGTGCGTAAACGCTGACGTACATTTCGCTTGTAAAGGTTCCGCCTTTTAATTGATTCGTTAAAAAAGTTTAGTTTTTGGGTTTTTTACATTTGTTAGCTTTTCAATCAAGCTCTGAAATGAAGTGTAGGAACGACTGAGAAAGTAACAGCAAAAAAATGGGAAAACTTTTTGGATTGTTTTTTACTTTCTTTGGTCCAAGTTGGTGTTTTTTCTTTTGATTGTGGAACAAATTTCACTCAAAATCTCTTCCATAGCAAACGCCACTTTTCTAAGGCATAGAGCAAACATTACAGAAGAGTTGGTATTTATCACTAATGCTATCATAAAAACAAGAGAATAATAAAAAATGAACTGATACCAGACCAATAATTTAAAAATGATCTGTATGATCAGTCAGCTGCTGGCTTCCTGCAAGACCATTTCTCAGTGCCAGCAAATTAGAAACTCACCGGTTGCCATTTATCATGCCAAGACGAACATTGTCACCGGTGGAGCTAATGGGTTAGCTCTTCCAGCCACCGGGGATATCGTGCGGTCTGTGCTGTTCGCAGTGCTACCACACTTTGGCTACCGTGCACGTACAGGTCAAGACATACTTTTTTGATGAGCTTGTTTTCTAATAGTTTAGACTATTTGATAGTTCAGTATGAGAATAACGATACAAATAATATAATTTTTTTTTATTCCTGATGATTCTTAACGCAATATGTATCATTTATTTTCTTTTTTTCTCCTTCTTTCTTTGTAAACTATCATATAGCCATGAATCGGAAAATGTTGGGTAGCTCGCAATAAACACTTAATTGCTCAAGATTATACAAACCTACAGTATAGGTTCTTTAATTTCTTAAAATAAAATAATAATGCTTGGAACCACAAAGCTGCTCCCATCCATAGCGAATTTCTATCACGAAGGCAAACTAAAAGCTCTTTGTCTTCCAAACCTCAGGTTCTGGCGGATTAAAGTTGATCTAAAAGAGGCCTATAATCTCACTAACGGACCAAATTGTATAATTTCATTGTAAAAGAATGATTATATACCGTTTGGCTTTGACACTAAAACAAGAGTTTATAAATAGTTATAAAATCAGTATTCAAACCAAACGCCTTGATATTAGAATGCACTTATTTAGCTTGAGAGTCACAAATACATGGATAGTTTACCATGAAGCTTAAGCGTCTTCAAAAACGGCTTTTAGGCACTTTTCAGAGACAAGATATGTAGCCCAATCTTCCCGCGACAGCCTGTGTTCCAATCCTCACAAGATTATCTGCATTGAAAACCTCAAGAGATAACTGAGAAGCGTTGACTCTCGACCAAAAATTGGTCCGATAACGATTCTGACCCGAGAGCTTCGTGGGGGGGAAGGGCTAAACAGCACTGACTCTAAAAGTCAAACCGAGACACCTGAGCCAGTTCGCTGAATGACAAAAATACAGCCCGTTTGTCAGGTAGGCACCATAAAGCAAAATGAGACAAAAAAATCACGGAGAACTATCTTGAAATCATAAGTTTTCTGTCATATAACGTTATATTGTCACTTTTCGAACAAACCTCTAGATCAAAAGAAAAAAAAATCAGGCCCCCTCCTTTCTCTGTCTAACTCTATCTAGAA